>VTPC01006103.1:107038-177013 GCA_011009095.1 Ignelater luminosus
AAATTAAACAAACTAAATTAACAATTCTATAAAACAAATACAACAACACCTAGTCTATGAATTAAACAAAATCAAAACAAACTTGGCAAAAATGCTTTTTACTGTGACTGTACCGATGTAAACACCACGAAGAAGCCAAAGCAAATGAGCTCCCCACTACTACGCCTACGCTGTCCAGTGCGCATCGTCAAGCCAAATGCCATTCTACAAACGCTGGCCTGTACCTGGATAACTCTAATATTATGGTAATTACAAAGCATCAAAGTTTCCGAAAATTTGTACGCGCTGCCCTGTTTAAGTGTAAATATTTCTCGTTCTGTTTATGGCAGGGACTTGCTATTCAGGATAAAGCAAATGCTGAAAAGCATTTTTTCATACATACACCCAAAAATTAAATTCACGGTTACCTGGTTACTGTGATTTCTAAGACGTTTGTTTTATAAAATTAATTTTCAACACTAACCCGATGCTTTAAAATTCTAAAAAAATATGTATGCATTCCTTGATACTTCCTCTATAAATGTGCAAAATATCTAAAATGGAATTCTTGTTGGTTAGTTTGTAATCACTTAGCAAACACGTGAACAAAGACGTATCAATAGTCGTTGAGTTTTTACAGCGCGAGTACTCATGAATTTAATTATTATTGGACAATGTTAGTGCAGACACTGTAATAACTCGTAACCACGATTTTAAACTAACTTAAAAAGCAACAAATTCATTTGTTTCTAAATTTTTGAAGAAACGGGTGAATCACTTCCTTTGAAATCTTATGGGATGCTGTGTTTGCTGACCCCCTTATTAGGCTCAGGTTCTTCGTCGCACGCTCATAAACCATTTCCATAAGTGCATTTATGACAGTAATTCCATTCTAAAAATTTAGGTGTACAAACTACATGTGTTTGAGAATTCTGTGGAATTTTTGTAGAATTTTAAACAACCGGGTTAATGCTAACAATTACAATTAGAAAAACAACCCTCGAAAACTGTGTTTTTTTGTTAGATATATCGCAATATTTATCGAGTAAAACATCATTTTCTAAACTTTAAGATGATTTAACCTAAACATTTTTACATTAACTAAAAATGGAGAAACAAACGTTTCCATATTATATAGATCGCTAACACTCGGAAATTTATAGACAAAATAAAATAAAAAATACAAAATAATGATATCTAACGTAAACAAAAAATATGTGTTTCCTCCATTGATTCATACAATATATAAAAAATTCTTGGAGCAATTTACAATTAATTTTAGATGTTTTGTGACTGTTCGATTTCACTTGGAGCGACTTTGAGGCGCCTAACAATGCAGATACATATGTAATACCCTTCCGCGCACTGAAACAGCAACACCTATGATATTCTTAAAATACATTTACAATTGGAATTATATCTTGAAATTTGGAAAGCACATGGAAGATGCATTCAAGAATATAGTAGAATTTTTCCAGATTTTTAAACGATCGGGTTAATGCAGTAACTTACAATTAAAAAAAAACAACCCTCTAAAATACAAATTTTTTTAAAAATAATCTAATGGTAATATTTATAGGGTGAAAGATCATCTTTTAAGGTTTAAAATAATCCAAGTTGGAAGTCTTTATGTTGTGTAATAAAGTAAAGATAAACGTTTTTATTCTAAGGGATACGCTAATTTTCGAAAATTTGTTTACAGAATAAAATACAAAATAATGACATTTGGCATAAACAAAAAAATACGTGTCTCTTTTTTTCATTGGTACAACATATAAAAAAAATTTTAAGTGATTATGAAAACTTGTTGTTTTATGACTGTGCGGTTTCACGTGGAATGCCTCTATGACTTTTTATTACGTATAATGTACAGAATTTTATCTGTGATTTTGTTTTATCTGCGTTCTTGTAAAATTTATTCTAAATTACTATTGGTTTGTATTTGTTAGTTTTTGTGTTATCACTTATCACCAGTAATTTAAAAAACACCACACTACAAATTGGCATGTCAAATTTTTTTTTACGTAGGTAACAAATAAAAACCAGAAAAAGCTCTTTGGTGTCTGCTTTCTCCAAGTGATTTCAAGTCACTTATACCTAAGAATTCTTTGAATTATGTTTATTAGATTTCTTCATATAAATTCACTTCTACCATCAAAAGCTAAATTTTTTTTAAACAATAGGTACCTACAGTACGTTTTACTTAGTATTTAGTATTTGATTTAATTTTAATTCTCTACGTTTTTGAAATAAGATATAAAAATATCAAGCAGGTAGTTTACGAAAGTTGTACGTTAAGTATTTATCTGACTATTCCTTTTTAATTTTAGGTACTTGATTTCATTCTAGAGTTTGATGATTCTTACTTCAGAATCTACTTGTTCTAATTTTATACCTTACAACTAAACATGGTCAATTCTTGCCCGCCTTCCTATTTTTAAAATTGATCTGACCTGACCTATCTGAAATAAACTTTGTCACTATTCCTCTAAAAGCACGGTACCGTTGTTGATAGAACCTAGAAGACTGTCCTCGTTGATATTGAAAACCTGAGCAGGGTAAACTGATTTTCTAGCACGCAGATTTAGTACACGCATGGCATACATGAACTTATTTGGTTCAGTCCCAATTGCCATTACGGAATCAAGACAACCTTGAGCCCTACTTTGCTTCCCCTTCCTTTCTTTTGCAAAGCATTTATTGCGATTGAAAAAAATTTAATCTAAAACAAAGCGCAAAATTAACATTGAATATGAGAACGGCGACAAAGGTTGGGCAATTGCAACAAACCACAAACTGGTTAATCAATCGCGTAATAACCAATGATTTTAAAACTGAATATGAAAGAAATGAATGCAATTTTACAAAAATTTAGAATGGTTTTGAGTTGGAGGTCCGAGCGATCCCAAGTGGCCGAAGTGATAACAGAACGTTCGAATAATGAGACGAAATTAACTAACATACTTGTGTATGCTCGATACGCTCATCAACGACATCACACTCACACTGTCCGCTCTATTCAATCTAGCTACGAGGCTGTGATCATCATTAAAACTTTAAATAAGAAATCAACCCCCCCCCCTCAATCCACATCCAGCATTTTAGCTAATTATTTTGTCCTTTACCTAGTATACTAAACCTTTTTAATAATCTTGTAAAGTAATTTACAATAGCGGAACCAGCTTTTGACTCCTTCGAGTAACCTCTATGCTTTCATCTTAACAAAAGATTTTACTTTTTCATCGCTTCCTTTATGATGCTCCGGTACTTATTTTTAAAGTTTTCTTATTATGCGTCATTCGGTTAGTATTTTTCAACATTTTGTATTTTAGTGGACCACCTAGAACTTGGAATAGAAAATAAATAAAACATAGCGGATGCGGAAGCAGCGTTATAAATACTAATTTTCAAACTTAATCACGCCGAAAACCCTCTGAATCCAATGGTCATTCTAAAATTATACGTAATCTACAGATTTTCCGATATGGAGAAATCAAAATCGTTTAAGGTCCGTCATCAATCGTGACCATGTCGCTAGAAGTCAAACAATTTGAGGTAGGCCCGACACAATTTTTTAAGAGCGTATTCTAAGGTTGACCTGAGAAATACACATAAGACATTACACACTTTAGGAAGTGAAAAATGGATCCATTCAATGAGTTAACATAATATTCTGGCTTTGAGCTGCAAGACAATTTATTTAGAAAAGAAAATAGAACATGACAAGAAATTATGTAGTTCCCTATTTTCATATCTTGCTCGGTAGTGCACTTAATAGTGGTCTTCATACCTTATTAATGTTCATCAAGAAAGTTTTATTTTGAAATTTCTAACAAAATTAATTATCGCGTCAAAAAGTTTAAGCATTATGTTAAACTGTTAATAGTTTCAGCTAAATCACTGAAATGTAATTTATGCTGCAGAACTCTCATGAAAAGGTCAACTTTTAGAATTTGCCATGCACGAAAATTTATAACTTGTGGTATTTAAAAGCTTAACGCAACAGGCAGCTTTCTTCTTTTTTTAATTAAATCCGTTATTTAATATTCAAATCGTGTCTTTTCTTTTATCGCTCTGATATAATTACCATTTTTTCAACAGGTGTAAACTGAAAAAACGCTACGTGGATAATTAAGAGTAATTCTTTTAATTTTAATAACTTTATTTCTATTTTAGCAAAATACAAAAGTATTATATTTAGATCTTTTATGTCTAAATTAGATGGCTTAATTCATTTTTCAGTAATTTCCATATTATATACCTAAAATGAGTTTGTGCAGGCGCAATAATTGATCACTAACCGTTAACAGAGATAGCGTACATTTTCATTGCAGAGTTGCCTGATTAATACTTCAACTTTAGTTCTGATTCTGCTCTAACTTTAACCCACTCAATTCCACGCTGCTTACTATTCGAATGCACTAATTTAGTAACAAAACAAAAAATAAATTCCAGATGTTAACAAATACTAAGGTACACACAAAATCATAAATCTGCCAGTTTTGATATTTTGTAAAATCCATAGTAGAGTAGTCACATTGCAAGTAGCCGAGAAGAGACATAAATTTCTTAAAATACCCTGTAATTTATGTTCTTTATATAATATGGTTCTTTCCACATTGACTTTTATTTTTGGAAGATACTAGAAAGGTAGCCGAGTAGATTTTTTATTAAAATAGATGACTGTATTACCTGACTGCTTGGTCATTATTAAAACAACAAAACTAAAAATTTATTCTTGACACAGAAATTCAATTTTGCTTTCAGTACTGCAAGAAACACATTTTGTATTTGCGTAGATTCCGCTGCACATAACTGTTAAGATAAATGAAACTCTTTAATGAATAGTCATAAAATTAAATAATGTATCTAAAGTTTTGGTTATAATCAGACGTATAGCACAAAGCTCTCAAAGTTTATTTAAATTTTTAAAACCATGTACAAAATGGGACCTTTCAGGAATTTGGCTTTCTGTTTCTACCAAGAAAAGAATAGTTTTTTCTGAAGGGCACAATTACTTCTGAAACTTCTTGAAGAATGTCTCCTCAGCATTTTAACATTTTTTTCAACATTTCTTCTGAGTGCTCCCAATTCTAAACGACAGATCCCAGAGATTGCGTTAATTGCTTTTAGAACCAAAGCTTTTATAATAAGATACCGAGGCAAGAAAAAAATCATCTTAGTAGGAACATAATAATTTTCCTTGCTGATAATAACTAGCTTTTCCCGTGGCAAGTTCCATGCGATGATAAGCAACCATGAAGCTGAAAGGATTCAAAATACTTTCCTCGAAAGTCAGTAATTAATAATTAAACTCCATACAGATTAACTGCAAATACAACCATGAGAAAGTGTGCGATAACCCATTGTTTTTAATAATTAGTGAACTTTGATTGTTTGATTTCTTTATCATTCGTTTTTTCCAACTGGTCTTCGGTCTACCTCGTTTTTTCTTCCCCTCCGGTTGGCACTTGAATATTTGTTTTGGAAGTCGCTGTTTATCCATTCTTTGAACATGTGCAAACCAGGTAAGTTGTTTTGTTAAAATGTCGTCTGTAATGATGTGTTTAATTTCCTTGATTTCTCTGATACATTCGTTGGTAATTCTTTCACTTATCATATGCTTTTCGCAAATCAACAAACAATAAATGAGTTTCCTGGTTTCATGCCATCCTTTTTTCTATCACTTGAGTTAGAGAGAAAATGTGGTCCATTGTAGATTGCCCTGTGCGAAAGCTTGCTTGTTCTTCTGCCTCATAATCTTGGTACTCTTTTTCCATTCTGTTCTTTAAAATTTTTCCATAGATTCTACTCATGGATCCGGTAACTGCTATTTCTCGATAGTTATTGCAGTTGTTTTTGTCGCCCTTTTTGTGTATGGTACTTAGGTGTGACACTTTCCATTCCTTGGGGATTTCGTTTGTGTTTATACGTTTCTGGAATAGTTGCCTCATATGTTCGTATAGCTTATCTGTTCCATATTTGAACAATTACCTCTTTAATGTTTCACACGCGGTCTTTATTTCTTCAACTGTTATTCGTATTGGTGAACCTATTACCGTAATTCTTTGTTCGTTTTGGTTTTTGTTTTCTGCCAATTCTTCTCTGTCCTCTACCAGAAGTTTTTCGAAGTATTCTTCTCAATCTTGAAGTTTTATTGTTGTTATTGTGTCTTTGTTCTTCTCCCTTCTTAGATTTTTTATCGTTTTCCAGCTTGCCGTACTTCGGGTTTATCTTAGATAAGTATTTATTCTCTGACAACCCTTTTTTCTAAGAGTCGTTCTTTTTCTTAGTTATTTTCCTTCCTACTACTACTTGCATTTTTTGCATATTTTATCTTATTTTCAAATTTTTTGGTGTAAACGTTTTTTGTGTTCTATGTCTATCTATTTTGGTATCCCACTAGAAAGACTGATTTGTTTTATTTCTTGTACAATATCCCAATGCTTCAAATGCAGCTTTGTGTAGGCAGTTTTTTAAATATTCGTATAATTGTTCGGTGTTGCTGGATTACTGAGTTTTTAATTTCCCATGTAATCTATTTTTAAACAGTTTTCGGGTAATTTCTTCTTCTAGGCTTTGAACATTATATCTTCGCTCTTCTAATTTTACCCTTTTTTGTGTTTTTATCATTTAATTATCCTGTTTTTTGTTTGGAAAATTTATTTTTCCGCGTAGTAAATAGTCACTACCACATGGTATGGTTTTTTGAACTCTAACATCTTGTACTCTCGGTCGCGTTTTTTGTTTGATTATTGTGTAATCAATTGTAGATCTTAAATTTCTTGTTTCGCGGATCCATGTGTAGCTGTGTTAGGTGTAGGAAATATCCATTCAAAATTTTCAGCTGGTTCTGTTTGCATAGATCTACCAATCTTTTACTGTTGTTGTTAATAGCGTCCTCTCCGTACTTTCCTACTGTTTCATCTTCATCGTTTTTTTCTATCCTACTGTTAATATCTACCAGTAGTATTATTTCCAGTGATTGACCTACTTTTGTTATCTCTTCATGCAGCTGTTCAAACAATGTGTCTTTTACATTAATTGTAGCGTCGGCGTCATCATTCACTGCGTATACTCCGATAACTGTCAGTTTAAATATCCGTGTAAGCACATAGTTACTTTAATTAGTCTTTCACTTCTCCTTTCCCAGTTTGTTATATATTTTCTTAGTCTTCTATGGATCATCAATGAAATTTCCTGTTGGGCTCTGCATTCTTTAGGTACTCCACTGTAGAGGTGATCGAATTTATGTAGGCTTTCTGAGTTCTTGCCCTTCTTTTTTGTTTTTGTAACCACTGTTCTGTTAATTCGTGTATAACTTTGTTAATTTTGTTTGATAGACCTTGAACGTTCCATGTACCAAAAAAACTTAACCTTTTCCGAAACTTACGTCGTTGTCTTTGTTCCGTCCTATTCCGAGGCGTGTGACTGGTTTTTTAACAGTTTTATGTTATCTACAAGTATCAGGGAAGTGGCCCAATGCCTTAACCCCCCAACTAGGAGGATCAGGGGTGTAATTTCGGAGTCTCCTTCTCATAGATGGGTTGCGGTTATCGCTGTTGACGAATCCCATCTACTTTCCAACAATACCACATTAAATAAATCTTTAGTAAATCGCTCAACGAACATTTCTTAGTAATCTGACGACTTACAATCCTGTCTCGTGACGAGTCTAAAACGCTTTGGAAATTGTTTTACATAACCTTGATTGCGTACTGCTACATTTAGTGTTGGCAAGAATGCCTGTTGGTATTTTAATTATGTTTATTTAAGCACAAGAAGATTCTCGAAAGACGCGAATGCTTATTGAAATAAAGTGATTTATCTTCCATCTCTCATAGGAAATGAATTTAAAAGGCTAAACTTTTCTCATTGTATTAACCCTCAACTGGCGTCATGGGTTTGTACAATGTAGATTATGCTATTTTGGTTTCAGATCACGTTTTGAGCTGCATGCTCTTCTTCTAAGTTTTTCTCGACTACAACACAACTCAAAAAAATGTAAGACTATATAGACTATTTAGAATTTCTGATAAGTAATAAAAATGCTCATGAACGTTTAACGTTAGTATTGCTTTAATAATTATAGACTGGGAAAAGCAAAATAAACATAATCAAACTATAAAGAATATTAGAAATTGTTATTATAACTATAACCTATTATCTTAGCCCAAATGTTATACACAACCTTCACAGATATTTGCTTTACGCTTTTGACACTTCAGTTATTGTAGTTGTCACATGAGTTAGTAGTTTTTTTTATCTTTCTTATAATACAGCCCAACGTTTTCCCTTTGTATCGGTTTGCGACTCATATTCTTGTTCAGATAAAGGTTTTTTAACCAATATCATATTCCATAGGCTAGAGCCTTGTAACCTGTTGATGTTGTAGGTAGCACAATTCTACTTCAGCTAATCCACATCCCCTATAGGGTATCGGTATAAAGAGCACTAACATCTCTCTGTTTTATGTAAACATTGTAGAGTTCTTAGTGAAACCATAAATCGAAGAGCCGTCTTCTCTCTTTCTCTTGGAAATACACCAAAATATGTGACATTTGTTTTTTGAAGTTCATCGATAACTTGAATTGATTAAAACCAATTATTATCAACCTGCATTACCTGGGAATTCGACTAGCATTTCGTTAATGCACGTAAGCCTACCAATGCAATAAGACAATTATAAGTTTTAAATAAATTTTGTAATCTTTTGCTATCACTTTAATACCTGGTAGAAAGCAGAGAAGGTTGTGTTCACGAGTTCCGACGTTTCACTTTGGGGATATGGTGGATCACTTAAAATATAGTACCATTATTATTCTTTTTGCCTTCATTGTTATTTTCAAGTTCTGCATCTTCTTTGTTAGATTCCTCTACTTCAGATTCAAAATTATGGGCCCTTTGAGATAAAACATTTTGGTCTTATGTACTTACTCTGCTTCATCTTTACCTGGTTACACAGAATCGCCGAGTTTTACTATTCTAGAAGCACTAGTAACCTTAAAATACCGTGACTGGTATTTTGGTGTTACATGAACCCCTGTTGATGCTTACGATAGCACAGTTAGCATAATAGTTAAGAAAAAGTGATAAAAGGATAAACAAATCGTTTGTAGCAGGCTAACTAGAAGGTGAGGGCGTACTGCGTTAGAGTTAGATTATTTAAAATAGTTATCTGGGTTATTTGTGCCACAAAGAACTCTGAATACGTTCTAGGACTAAATTTCTATTTTTCTTCATGCTATCCGCAAATGAAGATATCAAGAAATATTTAGAGATTACAGATGGGCAGTGTCCGATTTACCTACATTGACATTAAGTCGCATTCTTGCAAACAACGGAATATGTATCTCTGTGTGATCATCAAATAAAGGCTTTTTCTGGCACTAATAGAATCGCACTTGAATGGCTTGACTGGGGGTTAACGTGAGCCAAAGAAACGACCATAAAGCATGTACCGCATATTGGGTCACGAAAGTGACTAGGTCACGTAGTTCACAGCGGGTCACGAGACATAATGGATTACGAAAGTATTCGAGTTAGATTATGGCAAGTTGCTCCCAAAACCAAAATAAAATGTTGCTTACAATTTTACATACACCCTTAATTTTTGTACGTACGGACAATATCATGTCAAAATAATGAAAAATATTAAGAGTTTTTTTAACTTAAACCAACTTCAGCAGTATTGGCTTTTGCTTAATTTGCAAATTATCAATTTTAATGATACTGTAGGTACGATCCTGTTACTGTAACACATCGTTCAATAAGTCCCGAGACTAACAACGAAAACAACATTTTTTTTTTCAAAAATCATTTTTATTCATCAATATAATTTCCTTTTAGAGTGATACAATCTTTCCAACGCCTTTCCAACATTTCTATACCATGTTTATAGAAGGATTTATCCTTTGCTTCAAAATAGGCTTCAGTTTCGGCAATGACCTCCTCATTCGAGCCAAATTGTTTTCCCTGGAGCATTTTTTTGAGATCAGCAAAGAGCCAGTAGTCGCTGGGGGCTAAATCTGGCGAATATGGGGGGTGGGGAAGCAAATCAAAGCCCAACTCGTAGATTTTTGCCATTGTTTTCATGGACTTGTGGCATGGTGCATTGTCTTGCTGAAAAAGGATTTTTTTCTTCTTCATGTGCGGTCGTTTTGCTGCGATCTCCTCCTTCAAACGTACCAACAAGTCAATATAATAATCACTGTTGATCGATTTACCTTTTTCCAGGTAGTCAATGAAAATGACGCCATGTGTATCCCAAAAAACAGACGCCATGACTTTGCCAGCAGATTGCTGCGTTTTTGGACGCTTTGGGCGGCTTTCGCCAGCCATGCGCCACTCAGATGATTGCCGATTCGACTCCGGAGTGAAATGATGTATCCATGTTTCATCCATGGTCACGTATCGACGCAGGAAATCCTTTTTATTGCGAGTAAATAGCGATAAACAGCTCTCTGAATCGTCGATTCGTTGCTGTTTTTGTTCCATTGAAAGCAATCGCGGCACCCACTTGGAAAAAACCTTTTTCATGCTCAAGTTTTCATGAAGGATTGTAAATACGCTTCCAGATGATATCTGTGTCATTTCTGCAATCTCACGGACCTTTACTTTGCGATTTTTCATTACGATTTTGAATACTTCACTCACATTTTCCGGTGTAACGGCTTCCAATGGCCTACCCGAACGTTCCGCATCGTTTGTGTCCGTACGACCACGTTTAAACTCAGCATACCAACGACAAATCGTTGATTTGGATGGAGAGGAGTCCGGGTAACGTTTCTCAAGCCATTGCTGGGCTTCTACGGTGTTTTTACCCATTAAAAAACAATGTTTTATCAACACGCGAAACTCGTTTTGTTCCATTTTTCAAACAAATTACAAAGTGACTTTACTCTAACCTCGATAACTCTGCTGTTTGTGGTCCAATCGACGTGAAATTTTTACACTTTTCATGTGAAGGTTCGCGCTCTAGGGAAACGTGGCTAGTTTGGTACTACTAGCACCATCTCTGGGTTAGTCTCGGGACTTATTGAACGATGTGTTAACCACTGGTAGAATTCTTACGTCTAATGATGATTATAATATCCAGGGTACCTACGTTTATTAAATATCTCAGCTTGTAAACTGTTAGCATCCCACGTATCGAGGTACATATGAGGCTTAGAGACGTTTCCATGACTGCAGCGGGAGTCCTACTTACATTACCAGTAACACCTAAGCAAGCTAAACTGTTAGATCCTATCTTGTTTGCACTTCTTGTTTGTTATTTAACTTAATACTACCAAACTTTGTTGCGTTGGCATATGTGTGTAAAGGAGGCGACTTAAAGGTCAGTCTCGCGCCTACGTATTTTAAGTCTCATGTTAAGTCTCTTTCCCAATATAGTTATGTGCTAGAGAACTTGATTAATATATCTATCATCTAGGTATTCCTCTGCGTAAAAAACTTTTTTATTTATTTCTTTAAGAAGATCGTCCAGGGTCTCACATAGTACTTCTTCAACTCATACTTTCTATCTCTCTGTCTGATTCTTTTCTCAATTAATATTCAAGTGATCGGTTTGTAAAAACAACAAGTTTTAGGAAAGTTGAAATGCCCATGCCGATGTCTTAAATGAAACGTAGTGTATATTAAATGCTGCAGAAGTTCATTTTAAAGTTGCCCTTTTTCAATTTTTGTGCATAAACAAAACTTTTAATTTGATGGTTAAGATCTCTTTGGTCTTTTCTACCTCTTGATTTAATTCATTAAAAACAATTCAAAAAAATATTTCTAGTAGGTACTATGACATACCATAAGATGATACCAGATCAAAACTTTTTTGTTATTTACGCTTTTTTGTTAGTTGAATTTACATTATACTACAGTATGAAAGTTTGTGTCCATAAGTGGTTCACAATTTTTTTAGTATCCACTTTCCTAAATCGTATCAGACCCACATAAATTTTTTGAGGTTGACGCCTTGAAGCGAGACGACGAGAATTGTTTTCACTTCTCCGTATAAGATCCTTCAGAGTATTTTGTGCTAAGCTATCTTACTACATAAATAATAGGGCACGTTTTTTTAAATTGGAATCGTGTTTATTTCCTCAACAATTTTAGAAACATTTGTTATTACGTCTTTTAACAATTTTTTCCTGACAATTTAGGTATATGTTAGTTGCCATCTAAGTTTATTAAATAAGAGACTGATTAGTGCAGATCTGTATTTTTGATAAAAAATTCCGCCCCACTGAAAAGCAAGTTGTAAAGAGCGCAACTCCTGCTAGGTTTTTACATTCCTAGCAGAATTATGTCTTTATAGACTTACTGATTATTATCAGCGCGTCACAAGAATTATTTATACATTTCGCACAGATTTCTCAAATGAGAAGAACCTCGTTAAAGATAAAATACAAATTTACATAAACTGTCTTATTTCGTTTTCGCTAAGTTCACCTTGAGTGTAGTTTATTCCCCCAAATTTTCTTGAAAACTAAATCTTTGAAGCGAGAATATCAAAATACCACTGTAGTACATACATACATATAAGGTTCACCAAGGATGAGAATGAAAGACGTGTGGATTTATCTCAAAACGAATTTTGTTTGATGTACTCCATTTATCTGACAATTTACATCTGCCACTTCCCATTTGAATTGCAGATGAAATTTTGTGTCGAATGGTAAATTAATTAATTGCGTAATTTTGTGATAGTTGCACAAAAGGTATTTAGTGATAATTATTACGCTGATTTGGTACGTGCTTTTCCCTGCAGAACTGATTAATCATGCAAAACGTTTCCAACTCGTATTACAACCTATTGTGTCCTATTTATGTTAAATTGAAATGTTAATGTGTTTGATTTCAGTCGGTTTCCTTATTTACTTTAGCACTGCTTTGTTTTTTCTAATCGTTATTTTATTTGGTGATATCTTATCTTGCTTTCTAAGCACGTCTGACACATTTCAAGGTACTGTAGCAGTGGAACAGACAGCAATGCCAGTATGAAAACTTAACCGAATCTGAATTCTAAAATGTGAACGTGCAGTGTGGTCCTTGTTGTTTTATTTAAAATTTAAGTTTTATCTCTTCCGAATTTTTCCATAAAAGAAGCTTCTGCATTCTTGAATAAAATATGGATGTTACAATACGAGCGTTTTATGTTTTGGCAAAAGAAATAAAAACTAATAAAAGTGTAACTTATTTTCTCCTAAAGTATTACGTCCACATAAAGGTTTATGAGAGGCAAATCGATTTTTGGTAAAACAAAAATTAAAATATATGGACTCGCAGTAGCGTAGCAAATAGAAATTTATATCTCTTAAAAAGTTTAGGTATTTTTTAACCTTAAATTACTATTTAAAGTGAATAAATAAATGTTGCCTAAAATATACTGTTAATGTCAAAGATAATTTTCGATTTGGCGTAAAACGAGTTTGCAGATACCATCCGAAACGTACAAAAACATGTTCAAATCGAAACAGTTCATTACTTTGTAACAACTGGACCCCATGGGAAATTATGCGGTATCAGCTCAATTTTCCTTCGAATTAAGCAGTACTCATTATTAGTTTGTCATATGCTTACCCGATCCGTTTTACCACCGTTTCTTTTACGAGTGATAATATTACAGATAATTATCTCAAATAAAAGTTTAATATTTGTTCAGGAATGAAAATGGAACTGTACAGAATATTTCTGGTAGAGACAAATTGTAATATCACGTTCGTTCTCGCTCGGAATATTTATAAAAAGACCGTAGTTGCTGAATACTATAAATTTCTACCTTTAGTTTGGAAATGAAATGCAAAATTTATGAAATTTTCTCTTCTTCATTTTGAATTCTTGCCGTGCACTGGACAGGATAGTATTATGCAGTCGAGCATTTTCGTGTATTCTAGAATTTATGAAAACTGCAAGAACTTCATTTCCATATTACAATGCAATGGTATCTGATAAGTTTGGATTTGTCGAGACTTTTCAGCAGATTTTTCCATAGAATTATTTACTTTAGTTGTTTTGATTTTAATTTTTCGATAAATTCCTAATAACTAGATTTACAACCCCAAAAATGTCTTGCATTTGAACAGAGTTTATGGGACTTTCCAATAAACCAAAAGTAACGCAAAAGCCTTTATGCCTTTTTACATTTAAAAATGCTTTTTTAATCAAGTAATAATTTACTATATGTCAACATTCAGAACTGCCTGTGCTTTTTAGTACATTATTACAAGCACGTTGATTTCAACGTTTCGGGTCCTCAAGTATAACTGATTTAAATTAAGAGATTATTCATTAATTAATTATCCATCGCGTGTTTTTGATATGATTAGAGAGTAGTATCCACAATGGCTTTTTTAAGCGGAAAGTTCCTAAAAATGACTAGGGCTTTTAGGACTAACAGAAGAAGGCAAATCTATATAGTTGTGTGTTACTCTACAATGTTTAAGATCAAATTTAGTTTGGCTTCTACTTTTAGTAGGGTGACTTTGACTTTATTTTGACTTTGATATTTCAAATGTCTCAGTATTCAATTTCAGAATCTATCTATGATGTTCATTTTAACTTCGGCAACTTTGTTGTTCAGTAGTGAAACCTGAAAATTACCGTAATAAGTCTTAACATTAATATATCTTAAATCTATTGAGAGAATCATTGCAATACGTTACTTTGCAAAACAATGACCGTCACGAGTCAATGTTTATAAAACCGTACCTCCTGCGAGTAAGCCAGGCACATTCTAAGAAACTACTTGTGGTTTACCACAAGGGTCAGTACTTGAAACTATATTTAAGTGAATAAAATCAAATTTTGAAGGAGAGTCTATCTATAAAATTTTATCTTGGTACTTGTTGTACTGACTTAAAAAAGAATTCCAGAATTTCACCAAAGTTTTTCAACAAAAATATTAAAGTTGCTACGCCACCAAAATAACAATTGTAGAAACTTTACATAAAGACAACAACAGAAATAATAATTCAAACGACTGTTGATCTTACATAATGCAGTAGTAACATCCACGATGTGCCTAGCTTCTCGTATAGTTCAGCACTTTAGGCATGAATAATATTAAACGTTTTAACAGAGAATCAGACATGGTTTCATAAACTTTTCGTCTTATTTTAGGTCACGCATGGGTTAAGATTCGATTGCCAAATATGATGATACTCTAGAGTAAAAGTAATCTTTAAATGCCCCTTTTCTGCCTTTTGACTTTTTGCCTAAATTAAGGTTTTGAAGTGAAATAACATCAATTTTTTGTCGTTTTGTGGAATCTCTAGGCCTGCAAGGCCCGAGGGGTAGCTTTACATTCCTGTGCTATATTCTGCCTCTGAGGATAATTATTGTTTCACGCCAACTAGCAGGAAATTTTTGATTTGTCCATATTTTATTCTTGGCGTGAACCCCGTGAAAGAGTGCATTTAACCCCCTCCCCACCACACTCACTGGGAGTGTGAATTGTGAATTTCCTATCCATATTGTATGTGGCAACTTTTTGATCCGCAAGGTTAACTCCACCTATGTACTTGTTGTAAAATAATAATTCTGGACACCGAACATCCTTCTTACTTACATCTTTGTAAGTTCGCTGCCTTATACCGCCTATATCACTGTGGTAGTTACTCATAGCGGTTACACCCTTAGTGTCTTTCCATTTTGTAGCAATTATTCCATTTGAATTACACAGAAAGAGCAAATCTTCCCGGGCCAGTTTATAGTTAGCAATTTTTTGGCATTTTTCCTATTCGCTATGTAAGTCTTAACAAGTGCATACGGTTATGTTATGTTTCCATTAGTCATTTTGAAGTGAACAAACGATCGCAGCAAACTGCTACATCTGTAGATCTTACTGTAGAGACCAGTCTTTTGACTATTCTTTCTCCTAAGGTACCACTCGTTTCAGTTGCAGTTTTTTTACCGGCATAAACTTTAAAGTCATATATACAGTGTGTCCCAATTTTGATGCTCGCCTTTGGGATCTCGGAAATTGTAAGAGATACGAAGTCGGTTAAATTAAAAAAGTTTTGGTTATTTTGGAGATCAGTTTACTTATACTTTTGTTTTTTCAAAAAAGTTCTCGGCTTACTAGATATTTGCTAAAAACAAAATTATCTTATTTTTTTAAAATAAAAAGCATTTCTCACTTAGTGTGCCATGGCTTTAAACATATGAAAATCATTGATTTTTGTCTAAATTACATTTGTTATGTAACAATTGCTAAAACAAAACAAAAGATGCTTTTAAGATAATTTACTGAGCATTCAAAGATAGCATCAACTAAGCATCTAATGCCCCATAAAATCGTATTTATTTTGTTTTAGCAATTTTTGCATAACAAATGAATTTCTTTGATAAAACTCCACGACTTTGTGTGTTAGATATCATGGTACACTATGATGAAAAATGATTTTCACTTCATAACTCGGTAAAACAAAAGAATACCTATGTCAAACCATGTATCACTAAAAAGCATTTAAGGCATGCAGTTCAGTAATATGGAAATCAAGTAGGCATTCCATTAGAAGAAATTTGGATTTACGTTTCACCGCCAAAATAAAACAAAAGACAATTGCGAAAATATTTTTTTTGTGTTTTGGAGTAAATTCTCTAAAACACCCTTTTTGCTGTTCTTTTCTATCTTTGCTCGTTCCATAAATATTTCTTTTAAAAAAAATAAGATAATTTTGTTTTTAGCAAATGTCTAGTGAGCCGCAAACTTTTTTGAAGAAACAAAAAGCATTAAGTAAACTGATCTCCAAAATAGCCAAAACTTTTCTAATTTAGCCGACTTCGTATCTCTTACAATTTCCGAGATTCCAATAGTGAGCATCGAAATTGGGACACACTGTATAACCGCCCCACCCTCAGAATCGCATCTTTTCGAAGATTTGATGCCTCTTTTGATCGGTTTCATGGGCATATATTGCTTGAGAGCCAAGCGACCTTTAAATTTGGCCATAATTCTATCTATTGCTTGATATGGACTTTCTTCCCTGCTCTTTATAAATGTGCGTTTCAGGCACGATACAGCTTCATCAATGTAGTAAGTTTTTGATGCGTTGGCGGGTTTATTTGATTGGTTGTAATACATTTTTGATAGTAAAATTGTGCATCTGTCTCTTCCAATGTCATTCCTTATAAACTGATTTTGGAGCGATGTATTTGTTGGACTAGTAGTGCGCAAAGGTAAGGACTTTATTATAGGACATTATTATAGGACATAACCAGGGTAATATCTTGAATTTTCATTATTTCATACATGTTTGTTCTGTGAAATTTTTTATTTGTTTCGTGTCCCACAATCGTTATTTGCTCATTAGTATTTTGAGCAATGAACATGAATAAACTCCTTGGTAACAATTTTAGGAAAATATCTAGTTTTGTGGATTCTCGATCTACTTCTAAAAGAATTGAACTGGTTCTACCAATCGGTATGTTTTTCTCCGAGGGCAGATGTATTTGGGGTTCGAAACCACTGTAACTTATTCCCAATTTCGTTATTTTCCTCTTCAGTTTCCTCAACGCTTGTTGCAGGTGTTGAACCTTTGGAAGAATTTGCATTCCCCTCATCTGCTTTTTCTAAATCATTTGCATTTCTTATTTGGGTACGACTTTTTTCAAAGACTGAATCGTCAAAATCTGCCTTTGAGAACTCATAATTAAAATCCTCATCACTATTTGAATGATCTTTGATATCATGGAACACTACTGCTGGGACATATACATAGATCTCACTTAACAACATGCATCAAAACAGGTGCACAAATAAAGATTTCCATGATCTAGCTGCTCACAAGAAAGGTTACGTACCTCTAGTCATCAAATATAAAGATTTACAATCGAAAATACACTTTATTCACATTTATTAGTGAAAACGACGGGGACCACACCACGCTATTTCACGGGTTATGACATCTTGCGTTTTAGCGGAAACAAAACAGCCAGACTTTTCAGCAACCTATCATACACATGACCATAGTCTACTGATATATCACGATTCGATAACTATTTATACCATATATATCCAAACAGGACTTTTGAAAACCTTGCGGGACATATGTGTTTCAGTAGTAGCAAAAGGGTTAGATCTGGAAACCCTTATACAATCATGAATTCTGGACTGTTTATTGTCTTTATCTAATTCTTAGAACATTTTGTGTTCTACATTCTATCAGTTTAAATCTTGGTGTAGCTTTTCGAGGAAGAGACAACTGTTTAAAGGTCTGTTGTAGATTCCGACTGGTGATGGAACCCCAAGCTAATTGTTCCACCGTTGCATTGCTTTTCAGTAGCTGGTGTTTGGCCACCAATGTTCCCTCTAAGACGTTTAAAAAATCAGCGCACAAAGATAATATCTTCGCGCACAGTAATATTCAAATTCAAAAAGTTTTACTTTTCTTTGCTGACGCGCTAACAATCAGGCACATTTTTGAAATTAAAATCTTGTTATAATTCGTATTACAAATTTTTACTGACATAATTGATTTTAAGATCATTAATGTAAATAAGTAAGTATTATTTGAAAAGGCGCAGAAATTACTTCGATTTTAAAGAAATTGCACAGACGAAGAAAAATGCACACTCTAGTTGGTAAAAATTAGAGGGAACATTGTTGACCACTCATGTTGCTTACAAAATTTGCTCAAGATTCTTTGTTAGGTAATAATCATGCAATATTTAGCTGAAGTTTTTTTTGTGTAGGTACTATTTATTAAATTCTTGATAGTAATGTGTTTTTTGTATTAAACGAAAGTACATACAGGCTTATGTTAATATTACCAAGCAGCACAGAACAACATTAAATTGTCAAAATTATGAAATTTAGCATTTTGTTTATTTTTTGCTAATAACCTCGTGAGATTAAAGCGGTAAATCATCAACACTATTCAATTGCTTAAGCTAGACGTCCGTGTTTGCATAAACTAACTAACTCACTTAAGTTTACCAAATTACTTTGATAAACAGTCATAAATACGTATCTTTTGGCTTCTTGTGCTAATTAGATCTTTCCCGGATAAAATGATTCTCCAGCTATTTTATCTTGAAGTTGAAGTAGGGTACAATAAGACAGAAAAACCTCCAGAGTGAATAGAAAATAAAGTAGGATTGATCGACAAATAAACTGAACAAATTTGAGACAAATCATTTCTTTAAATGGAACATTTATAGATCTTCCAAAAATCAAAACAATAACGAATTTTTCTGCTTTGCGCAATACAAGTGTTTAGATTTTAGGATTCATTGACGATGAGCAAAGATTCTGCACAAATGATTAAAGAACGCTTTCTAAAGACCTCGATAATAAACATTTTCTATTGGATAAATTCAAATTATCTCAATTATTTGTGATAGGTACAGAACAATTGAAAATATCATAAGGGAATATGATGAATGGCCTTCATAAAATAAAAATCCTTGCTTACTGATAATTACCAACACTTTATAGAAAGTTTGATAATTTAGAATAATAAACAGTGTTAAGTGATGAGTACATAAATAAAGAGAAAGAACGCGAAATTTAAATAAAACAAACTGGAAACCGCAGGTATATTCGTTTTGCTATTGTTGAGCGGAAGTAAGCCTGAATCATGTAGTGGGTAAAATAAACACAGCCTAGGATATGTGGTAAAGTGTATGATGTGATAAAAGATACAAAATGCTTTATTATTTAAATAAATGAATTAAGAATATCATAAATTATATAACCGCAGATGTACGTAACTATTATTATATAATATTAGCCGTTCGTGTAGGTATATAGAATTGGATTGTAGATAAATGGATTCAGATTAATGTAATACATCCTTTTCCCCATATTTTTCCTGAATTTTTTATTAGGTTTTATGATCTATAATACTCCCATTAATGATATCAGAATAAACCATTGAATCTAGACGTTCATAAATAAAGCACACGGTACGTTCTGGTTTTTATTGAGCCATAACTATACTATTTCAGTTTTCCTTGCTTACGCCAAACAACCCATAATGCTTTTCCAAAAGAAACATTTGGATCCATTTTGCCAATAAAATATATCTAATGTTAAGCCCTACAACGATATAGCAAACACATTTTTCTAATCGGAGATCATACATATTGATAATAAATAGAAAGGAAATCGAGCAAACGAGCGAGCAGAGCTTATCCAGAATTTCGAGGCGAATTCTGCCCCGTTCGGCAAAATACTGATTATACTTCTAGCAATCTTTTATTCGTATTGGTATCCGTATTAAAGTAGACATCTCTCCTGAATCACCTTGCATTAATATCCTAGAATTTATGTTTATATAGATAGCATTAGAGTTAAGCCAGGAATTTTACACAACGTTTAGTGTATGATTAATAGAGCGCTTCAAGAAAACATTAAACATTCTATTTAATGTAGGTAGACCCATATTATCTGGATATATGGAATGAAAAATGGATGTATTTCTGTCTTGTTTATGAGTATTTTTTATATATCATTTATGAGAAATGAGTTCCTTTTTCTCCCTTCTTAGATCCGAGACACTTATAAATCAGGAAAAGTGCAAGAAAACTTTTTTATATCACTTGTATATGTTTGTGTATCTCGGTCTTTTCTTGTAAATGTTTATCGCGCCGAGGGGATTAATAATTTTGATACAAAACTTCTAGCGCCTTTTATTACCATTCTGCGTGCCTACGCATTTAAATTTCATTAAAGATAAAGTCATCGCTGAAGTAGATACAGTTTATATACAAAGAAACTAAAGTTAAAATTTAAATAAGTTAAGGATTCTGTTTTGCATTTAATGTTGTGTGTTGCTTTATTTCTCACAGTTACATAAAATTTACATAGAAACGTTTTATTGTTTGTGCGGCATATAATCATTGAACCCTACATATTTAATTTTAATTCTTCCACCGAAATTTACTTCCGAGTGGTTTGGAAGCTTAAACTGTCTCGCACTAAAAGCGGTACCTAAATTGAGACATTATTCACCCTTATGTGACATAAATCTTCAGTTATGGATCTTTTTAGACTTCTTAATTTTATTACTGCTATTTTTGTTACGAAGAGTAGAAACCATGAAATATAATCGCCGAAATGATATATTAAAAAAGGGATGTCCTGAAGGACATGTCTAATTTATCGTTTGAATTTTATATGGAATTAATGTGCTAACACCGTTTGCGGCCTTTAGAATTTTAGCTTAAATCCTAAGGACGATTGACATAATAACAATATAAGGCATTGTAGCTAGAATTCTTTACAAAAACAAGAAAAATCAACATCTAATACTTCATGCCCAAATGGCTTTGAAACAAAGATAAATCTTGATGAATTATTGCTTGTGCTGTTTTATCCGTACATTTCTTTCCTCCTTCTAAATCTTGTGAGATTATCTCATTTATTAATTAATTTTTGCTCTTTCTGTTGCGTGTTGACAGATGAAAGCCATGACACTGCGACATATAGTAAATATGAAAAAATAGAAATTGAGATTTTAATTTAGAAATGAAATGAAACCTGTGGGAATTGACCAAAATAAGTATCTTGGCGTAATTGTATAGATAAATGCGACGTTACTGATAGTTTTCTAAGACTTATGAAACTGCAACGAAAACTTCTGTAAACTTTAACAAATCCATCAATGTTTAAAGATTAATTGGCTTTCTAAATGCAATCCGGAATTTCTTTAAAAAGGTTTAGATCAGTAGACTCAAAAGCCAACCTTTTTCAATTTAGCGATAGTCGCCGGATACCAAGCGCTTTTTACATATTTACAGGGTAACCAGACTGCAGTTCATGAGTGATTAGCTTTGAGTAGTGCGTTTTTCAAAAATAAAACAAAAAAAGAAAGAATTTTAACATCTACTTCCCAACGTTGATTCCTGGTGCTCAAAGGAGATGAGCTATATAAAGTGGTGACATCTAGGCATGTCAGTTGCAAGTGGTTGTTTCCACTTTTACTTTCATTCTAAAGTGGTAGTGTACTGAAAGCAGCAGCAATGTGATGTGATAATGGTCACGGTTACCGTCGTCATCTGGCGTGTATGGTGACAATATAATGATATGTATTACACTATAGCGAATGACAAATTAGCCCTTCTCATGACCACGCGATGGAAAAGGTAGTAAGACAACGGAAACAATGAAGATCCACCTCCAGGAGCTTTTGGTAAGTGGAACCACCTGGAAACGCAAAAGGTCACACTAACTAATCTTGGCTAGGATTTAATCCTAAAGTTACCGGCATTTCGGTTTTGGTACTCAGAGAATAAGGATATTACTTTATTACTTTGATATCAGGAGCATATTTTATTCGTGTTTTTTCTGAAAGGTGTAACTCACATTTGCGGAAGTTTATAAAAGAACATGGGAAGCGTTTGATTAATAAATTTTTTTATCTAAGTAGGAAAGAAACCGTTATTTATTAGTCTTTTGACAGTTTCATACAATTTGTCTACTTTTTCTCCAACGACCTTAACGTTTTTGAAAGTAATTGTTTGGTTGATCTTCAAACCAAGACGTCACCATTCCCATAGTCAGTACTGTAGGGTGAATGGTTCAGCTGCTGAAACCCACAATGTCGAGTGGCAGCCTGTGCCTTTCGCGTATATGCATCGGCCTTGCTGTGAAGGAGTAGCACGCTCACTGTGAGTTTTCTTCATTTTTTCTCCGTGATAGACTCCCACAAGACAATCATTGTACTTCAGCAATCCCAAAAGGCAACTGCCATGTACTTGCTCTACAGTTCTCCACTTTAAGCGTTTAAGTCTTGTGCTTCCACTGCATAGACTAAATTTTGTACTAATCTCTATGATACACCAAAGTCTCATTTTCAGTCAGCAAACAAGGAAAAAGATGATTTTTCAGAGCATCACCAAGTTCTCCTGACAGCACTGAAACCTCGTTTTCCTCTGGAATAGTGTCAGCATTTTCGGAACCCATCTTACACTAACCTTGGATGTGTCCAACTTTTTGTGGATTGTTTTCTAAACTGTCCCTGCCAAAATAGTCATTACTTTTACTATTCGGAAAACCTAATTAAGACTACTACTTTCTTGTATATTTCTCCAAAAGTTGCTTCCACAGGTTGCTCAGACTGAAGATGATTTTTCAGTAGAATCTCTACCCCACTTAGACTGTTTTCTTTACAATTTAACTTTACAGGATGATGATCTCCTTCGTCTTGTTCCCTTCCGTTGTGAAGAATTCTACCATTGAACGAAGACTCTCTTTCTATGCTGTTTTTGAATGTTAAAATCTCACTGAGCTAAGACTGTGCATGCGTTATTTCGAGACATGTTACAACACGCACAGATATGTTTCAAAACGTTACTTTCATACCCCGGTAGATAAATTATTGGATGCTTCGTAAGATTCTTAAAAACTAATTATAGACATAAAAGCTCGATTTGACCTAAACTGGTGCAAGTTTGTTCACAAAACGAATAATATAGTAAATTAGATTTTTAAATAAATAACCAGTGAGTGGTTGGTTTTTGAATTAAATACAGCTAAAATCAAAAATAGTAAAGTCAGTTTCTGGGATCTTGAGGATGGACATCTTTATTATTCTGATGATATGCCTATTTAGGTATCTTTGATCTGCCTAATCGCTAAGAAAACTTAAACAATTTTCCGATATACGACAAACACTTCCTTGCAACGATTTGTTTTCAGAGAAACCCCTTGAAACTTTGAGATTTTTTTCTCCGACTGTTTCAGTTAAACACTTATCTTGAGATTAACTTTCTTGTCAATGCTGAATGGGTTAGGTTCTTCTAGACTCCTACCTTTATTTTCTTCATTATAAAATGGATTTATCTGTTTCTTTACTCATCTACACATGAACAGAACGATATATCAAGACAGACAAAATGTCCTACATAGCCCAATGTCAAAACCAAATCGTAAAGAAAACTAAAAATTGCGTTAAATTGCATTTTAATTCAAAAAAAAACAAAATCAGATTCTAAAACGTTCAGTGTTTGCTTATTTTTTATTTTTTTAGTAGTCGCTATACAGTTCAAACATTTACTTTGCTATCTCCAACCCACCTAATTCAGAACTCGAAAGAAAGGAAATTTGTAACTATAACGACTTGAGCTATTTTTTGATACATTATTTTTATATTACTGACGACATTCTCTTTATGGTTTTTAATATAAAACTTGTTATTAAAGTGCTTAGATTTTATTCTTCTAGTTATCGTATTATTACTGTAAAGTTTGTAACATGAATTTACGTTGGTAAGATTGCAGCAGAATTAGAAGCCGAATGTTTTCCTGAAATCCATTTTCATTTTAAACGAACCCTGAAAGTATCAATTTAGTTTTAAATATACCTACATCGCTTTTAATTAAATGTGTACTACTTTAATCTTGGTTTTATAGTTAAATCACTTTAATTATAGAAGTTCCTGCATAGACTTCTATATAAACGAAATTTGAATCAGCTCGTCCGAAAGCAATGCAAATAGGGTTTTGGTTGTTCTTACTTATCAGTAGTATGTTGTAACGCTGTTGTAATTCTGAAGTATTTAATTGAATGGAGACAAGCTAACCTGTAAATAACATGTAGTATATAACAACTTATTTTAAAAATAACATCTGCATGTTGTTGCATTCAAGCGGTGCGCCGGAAAATTGAAAAACTTCCATTACCGCCAACATTGCATTCGAGTATGTTAAAAGATAAAATTAAATCTTCACACTATGTCATATTTACAGTAAACCCGGAAGTACTGCACACATTGAATTACATATCTGAAATTGTTTTAGTAACTAGAAACTTGATAGTCAAATAGTACTTGCTTGTGTAGTTAGTGTGCATAAAACAATTTCAGTAGTAATATAGACAGAATACGCGGTGAGAGTAAACTTCAGTTGCTTTGTATTGTTATGGATTATGAGATTACACAGTACAACGTGTGAATAAACAACAAATACGACATAGATATGCAATTTGTTGAAACATTTTATAAAAGTTGTGAAAAATATCTAGTTCTTTAGAAGATTTTACTATAGTACCTCTACATATACAACAATACAAAATATAAATGTGTAACACCAGAAGGAAAATGTTCAAATGTCTACGTGACATTTTTACAGATTATACAAGAATAAATGGCATAGGAGATACATTTAATATTAAAACTCTTTAAATGATCCCCATAAAATGTTTTAATGGGAAATAGGAGACAATAATCGGGGAAGAGTAGTACTATACGGGTTGCTGTTACTTCCGTAACTATTTATATGAAGTCGGTCGTAAAAGTACATTCCGCAAATTAACATTTGCTGCAATCAAACTTAAATTGTATTTAAGTAATACAGAGGAACTACACCTCTAAGAGACTAAATGAAGGTTTACATCTAAACACACTTGAACATACTAAAATTTCTGATCTTACACAAGTGCATGCTTAAGCTCTTCTCTTTTATATGCTGTTTAAGTAAGACCGTGCTAAATACTTTGAAGACATAAAGTATTAACAAATTTAAGGTGACCAGATTTTAACATTGGTAAAGCGGGGCACCATTGACCGGAGGGGGGGGTTCTTGATTAAAAATTTGGTCTATATGGAGCAACAAAAATTTTCACAGAACGCAAAGATAGTATTGTAATATATTTTTTTAATTTCAACATAAATAGAATTTACCAATATAATACATTAAAAAATTATGTATAGTATTATTTTATTCTTTGGCATATTTCTCATTTGAGTAAATTTTTTTTAGTAGATTGCTTTCGTTGTTTAAAAGGTCATAAAATTTTTCACAAGAAGTTAAATGATATTTCACACATAAAATGGCTTTCAAAGTCTCAACACTTAATTATGATTTTTCTGAGGTCCACACTTGATTTACCGTAGAAAAAACACGTTCAGTCGCAGCATTAGTTCCTGGTAAGGACAGCGCGTATTCCACAATTTTTAGTGCATTATTGTATGGAACATGGTTTGTTTCAAAATGATGAAATATTTCTAACCATTTGTTCTCTATTGTGACTTTTGCTGATGCCCAAGATTTAGCCTTTTCCTTATCAATATAAGTCCAAACAATGGTGGTCGAATTCTAATAACTGATCAACAATGCGAACTTTGATAAGCAGTTCTCGATAATCAGTTCTCAACAATTATTTTGTTATTATTAAAGTTTAACATTATAAAATTAATAAAAATAATATAAAACTTACATCCTGGCGAAATAGCCACTTAGCCGCCGAAAACCGTATATTCCCTTCCCGTTCTCTCGCCGTTCCCTAGCTTGTCGTCCATTCTTTCCAAAAATTGGGACTTTTTTAAAACGCCGCGGGACGCGGGACAAATTGTTAAAAATCGGGAGTGTCCCGCCAAAAGCGAGGCGTCTGGTCACCTTAAACAAAGTTTAAATTTCAGTAATAGAAGACCAAAGTAATGTTGCATAATCATTCTCGTAACATCTTGCAGTTTACTCCTAGAAGTACAGTAAAGGCTAATCAATTGCAAACGTTCTTCCAGACCCATCATCAACACTCTAGCTTCTTCTAACTGAATAAATATTTTGACCAGTACACCGACAAACCTTAACCCCATTACCTTTTAACCTTACACACTTGCTGAACTTTGTTTGTTTGGGTATTATCACACGCATTAGATGATGTGATGTTCTAGAGCATACTTTTCCATTGTAATGAAGGCAAGTGTTCTATATTTGCTTTCCATTATTTTACTTCGCAATAACTTCCATAGTTTTGTAAGAAACATTCTGGCTAGTGTTTCTAATGTTTTTATTAAATCTTTTAGGACTACAGCCTTAGAAATAGAAAAACAATTATAGAAAATTTAAATTTAAAATTAAAATTAAATAAAAGTTAATGCAGTCGATATATAAGTAAGCAATAAGAGGTACACACTAGAGGTAGCCGTTTATTCTTAGACCACTTAAACAATCGACCTTCTCAAATCAAATTTACTATAAAACTGGAATGTCCAGGTACTCTTTACAACCAAAGGCTGCCTTGAGTAGTACTTCATGCTCCACAAACCTAGATTTCTTCTTAATGTTTACAATTTTAAGAATCACTGACCGTAACGCAGGGTCCTTTGTGGTTAAAGAAAAAATGAAGACCACCTGCAAGCCTTTTGATGAGATAAATGAGGTTTTTTCTTTTTCCAAGAATAATCTTATGTGTAGAGAAACTCCTTTCTTGTAATATTGCAGGTACTCATTCTACTCTACACAGAAATCTGTAAACTGCTGTCTTTTTCTCATTTGGAAATTAGCTTATCACCAGCTAGTAGTTTCTGTAAAGAATTAGTTAACGGTTATGCCTTTAACGACCATGCTCAGCCTTCTCAACAAGCCACCTTACCAGGCCCGCGATCAAGCTTTTTTGTTTCACCAAGGCACCTGCAATAGTCCACAGTCAGGCTTCGCTTTATATCAGCCTATCTGCGGTCGTCCAAGGTCAGATTGTACCTTACAACAGACTTATGCTAATACAAACTTAAAACTTAATTAGACATAAGCCAGAGGCTCGAGGCTTCTATGTGGTGGCCCTCTGTCAAGCTTCACCCCTCACCAAACCACCTGTGGTTGACCTCGACCAGACTTCTTCTCCCACTGCCAACCTGTGGTGGTTCACAATCAGACTTTACCTTCCAACAAGCTTATATGATTGCAGACAAACTTACAACTTAACAAACATAAACCAAAGGCTTGATACTTGTGTGCGGTGGTCTTCCATCGGGCTCTTCCCCTCAGATCACCTGCGGTTAATTTCAAACAGGTTTCGCCTTCCAATAGCTCACCTGTAATAGTCTACGACCAAATTTTACTTTGCTGCAAGCTTATAATAAAGAATACAGCAAGGGAAGTATTAGGAACACAAGAAGAAAGAAGAAAAAATGCACAACCACGGGTAACAGACAAAGTTACTGCAAGGGTAAAAGAAAAAACCATTGCATACAAGAAATGGCTGACAGATAAAACGCGAGACGTGTATCAAAATAAAAACAGGGATCTCAGATGGGAGATAAAAAAAGTTAAAAATGAATTTTGGCAACAACAACAGAAAAACTGAACAACTGAAGTATGGAGATCAATTAAGCACTTGAAAACGGATCAAACTGTTAAAGCAATTAATAATATGATATCTCCGCGAGATTGGATACTATGAAAGTCTGCTTACGAAAAATAGAGAGGAATGTAAGAAAGATATGAAAATAAATGATAATTGAGGTATAAAAAATGGCACCATTACAACAATCACTGATCAGGATGTTCATAAATTGCTCTTCAAGGTGCAAAATGGGCGGTCTCCAGAACCAGGTAATTTGCTAGTGAAACTGTTAAAACTAATCACTCGACTAACAAGACTTTTTAGTAACTGCTGTCACCAAATTAAAGTACTTTCAAAATGGAAAAACGCCTATCTTGTTTCATTATTTAAGAAAGGAAATCGAAAAGACTCTAACTGTCACAGAGGCCTGAGTATAATAGCCACATTCGGAAGATTATATGCAAAAGTCATTTATGATAAAATTAGAAATAGCATAGGTCGCTATTTAACCTATATGTGGAAGCAGCCTTTAGACGTTGGAAATTACAATGCGAAGGAATGGATATACCGATTGAAGATGAGACTTTATTTACTTACAGCTTTATGGATGAGCAGGTGGTAGTAGCCCAAGATTCTTACAACCTGGAATTCATGCTACGGAAATTACACCGAGAGTATAAGTATTTGACAGTTAATATCGACGATAATTTTGAGATACTGATCAATGATGATGTGGAGATTAGGCAAGTCGAAAAATTCAAGTACCTGGGGCCATACATCAATATAAACGGATTGGGTCAAACCGAGATAAAAGACACTCAGCAAAGTCGTGGAGCTGTGGGATGTTTCAAGCAACTCTGGTGGGATCACAACCTGTCTAACAAAAATAAGAAGCAAATAGGTCGCGTAACGGTAGAGTCGGTGTTGCGTTACTGTTCAGAAGTGTGGACGTTAAGTGCTGATCTAAGTAGACGACTTAATGCAGTTGAGATGGATTATTTAAGGAGTGCGCAAATATCCAGATTCGAACATAGAGCGAATGACGAAGTAAGAACAATCATGAATGCTAGAGAGACAATTGTAGAACGAATTGACAGAACGGATCTGAAATGGTTTGGCTACGTATTGCAAATTCTAGAAGGACGATTACCAAAAAAGATCTAACAGTGGAGACCACCTAGTAATCGAGAAAAAGGTAGACCGCGACGATCTTGGGATGTTGACATAAAACAAAATATGGAACAGCCCAATCTAGATGAGTACCAGACCCTGGATCGGGACGGGAACGCGACGATAGTCTGCTTGCAATTTGTACATTTATATTTATTGTAATTGTATTAATTGTTACCCGAAATATATATAACAAGCTTGTTATTGTAGGTAAACTTAAGATTTGAAAAACATAAGCCAAAGACTTGAGAATTGTGCCAGGGTCTGCCTCTCACCAAAACACCTGCCCTTGACTTCATTCAGGCTTTTCTTTTCATCAGTCCACCTATGGTTGTCCACTTTACTTTACAATAGGTCACCTACTGTGGCCTACACAAGAACTTGGTCTTTCTAGAGACCTTAGACATCAAACCGCATCTATCTTATACTATCTCAGGCAAACTTAAAACTTGGATAAGCACAAACCAAAGTTGCACGGTGATCACTTGTCGAGCTTTGCCCATCACCGGACGACCAATGGAAGTCCACGGTTAAGCTTCACCTTCAATCTAGAAACCTGTGGTGACTCACAGTCGGGTTTCACCCGTTACCATGCCACCTGCAGCGAATTACTTCATCTTTTTTCAGCTTTACACAGGACCAGAGTTACTGCTTATTTTATTCCAGGCAAACTTAAGATTGGGATAAACACAAACCAAAGGCTTGTAAATGCAGTGAAGTCGGGCTTTGATCTTTATTGTTTTGACCAGGCTTGGAATTCCAACAAACCTATGCTTTCTAGGTAATACTTATCTGAATTTTTGCTTCATAAAAATGATTTTTTAAAAATGTTTTGATTTTTTAAAAATGTTTTGATTTTTTTGTGAATAGTTTAGATAAGAGTCTGTAAAGTCGAACAGTTTTCTGTAGTTTGTTTTGTAAAAAAATGCACTAACTGACTAGTTTACATGACCATTCCGCAAGGAAGTCACGGATCTTTATACGAAAGTCAGAATGGGACATGGTTGACAATCAGTCACCTAAAGATAACGTCAGAGACTAACAACAATAAATCTATAAAGACCCCTTTACACTATGTTACATTGGACGTGTAGTAAATACTAACTATAATCTAAAGTGAACATACCTTACTTGTTAGAAATACCCAAGAATATTTTCAAAGTCGAATTTAGTATTTTTAACAAAGCAAGAAGAAAAGTTGCAGCGTACTATCCATACTAATCTTTGAAATCTTGAGCTGTTGATGATTTTCCATAATATCTACATAATGTAACTGTAAAGAATTATAAATACTAGAAATACTCGTAATGTTAAACGATCCCAAATGATTCCTCTTTGCAATTTACTGCTAAACTCTCTTATTTAACAAATTAGGACCAAAGCAATTCTGTTAGTCGTCTTTAAGACACGAGCAACTAAGATTTCTTCAAGCAGATAACTTTAGGTACTTCTGCATTCGTGTTTGATTAATTTAAAACTAGTCTCTACCTCCTCTGAATTCAACAACTGTTTGTGTTTCTAAAAGTTCTTTTCTCCTCTACTAAAACTTGTAATCTTGCGCTTTATTTTATTTTTACGTCTCGTTTGAACCGTTATAGTAATGACGGCAGCAAGATTATAGACCATAGTTAATTTAGAAACTCACAATTATTCCCAGAATGTATAGCTAGTTACGTCCATCGGTCGCTTTAAAATGTCCGCAGCATTCACTACTAACTTTCAACGTTTCAGTTATCCGTTGTGTACGTACGTTACTACACCGCTTCATAGAAAACATTTCTAGTAACAAAGAGAAGCCATCAAAGCCTGTAATTAAACATTCTGCTTTCCATGTTTCAATCAGAATCGAACATTTATCAGAAAGGATTGCTTTTTCAAACGATTCACATGTTATAATAAATTTCTAGGCTCAAAGTTTGGTGAATAGCGTTAGTGTAGTTGGTGTTCTCACAAGCGTGAAAGCCTACAAAATCTCATTATTTAACCTCTAGATTCATCACACCATCGCATCGTAAAGTTATTCCGACTATCTACTGTTATTTAAATGCTATACCAAAAGGTATCTCTAGAGAATTTATGTACCTTCTTTTGTGGGTATTTTATTACACGTAAACTATAAAGTGTTATTATAGTTATAAAATATTAGGAATTTACGAAACTACGTATTCATGAAATTTTTACAATTTAAAAATGACATGTATAAAGTATTTATCGATACAGCACATAAATTTAATCGCTCTGTTTCGTTTAAATAAAATTGTGTAAACCTTCAAATAAAGAATGATTGAAAATGGCGGTTGGGCAATATCATATTTTGATTTAAGAAGAGAAAAGTTTAAAATTGAGTTTCAAAAGGTACACGCTGTGAGGACTTTTAGCTTTTCTTTTTGTTTATTAATTTCAATTAATTTTTCTGTTGATATCAGATATTATGGTTGTTTAACATTCCCCAACGCAATACTTCTGAGACACTTCAACAACAAAAGATATTAATATTAAGAATGTCGATTTTGAAGAGATTTTTTTAGAATAGTTCAATTTCACTTTGAAACAATGCATAACATGAGAAAACGCAACAGCAAACTACTTAAGTTTGGATTTTACAGAAACTAGACTAAACGTTGATAAAGACATCTACCACGGGAGTTTGTAAGATAGTAGACGTTCTGTACAACTTTTAACACCCTATATTTTAAAAACTATGCATTTCTAGACATTATCTACAGACTTTTCTCATTGAACTGTAGACTGGCGGTCTATCTTGTCGAATGCACTGTGGGATTTATAAGAAGTTTGTAGTCTCTAAATTTATGGTAATTAACCGCGTTTTTTTATTTCATTAGTTCATTATAATAACCAGAAACAAAGCAACATTGGCATCGTCTTTAGTCATTATTGCTATTGTAATTCGAGCAGTCTGATTTTCTGACGAGATACACTCGTAAGCACATAATAGACTGACTGGTTGACAGATAGAATACATCCAGTTGCTACGATTTCAACTGGAAAAACTTACAAAATTTTCTCCTTGAACGGACCCGTGTTCGAATGTATCTTTCTTAAGGAAATTAATGGGCAGCAAAGCGTGTCCTTGAACCACCGCAATTAGCTCGTCGTAGGTCATACACCGGCTCGTGTTCGTATTTAACTCTTAATATAGCGACATCCGTGTTTGTATTTGACTCTCTTAAGAAGGGCACAACACGATCCGCGTTCGGCGCAAGCAGTCATACAAGTTCTGCTCCAACAAAAGGAACGTTTTATGGCGACGTTGCCTGGTCGGGGCCGAGGTTATAGAGGGTGACTTTCCAATTAGATACACTTGTGGGAAGGTATTAGGTGGCGTGGTTTCGTCGAAGACCGTCCGCGAACGCTACGAGATTTTCTTAGTAGCCAACGTCATTGTGTAACTCTGACGAGAAAGCACAGCCCGGTCTATGTTCTTATTTGCCTCTCTTGCGAGGATAAATTGAGGACGAAACCCGCAGGTGGCTCCTACTAGCTATCTTAGTGGAGGATGAAATCTGAAGCACGTAGCCTGTAGGAGGACATAGTCCGAACCGAATTTAGATTTTATGTTTGAGTATATCTAGCTACTGCTCTCGATGAAGTCAAGCGTTAAGTTTAATTTGATACTAAAACTGCCTGTTTGTAGGTCCGCTATTAGTAAGCGAACTGTTATCAAAAATAGCAGGGTTTTTGTTTTGAAACGACGATAATGCCGCGTATTATCAGAGGATGTAGTACCGTATGGTGGAGCATCCTCTGTGACGAATCAGCTTGACTCAGAAGGAGTCATGCGAATACCAAATTTACATGTCTGTAAGGTTCGACACATGCTAAATGTTAATATGTGCTAGGCTTGTAGCTAGATTGTACTACGTAGAAAGATTTCCTAATCGAAAACAACCCAACTGCCATAGTTTTCCTAATGTTCGCAGAAATTGCAATGAAAATGGAAAAATTACTTCTAGAACCATTGCGGGTGGAAATATAATAGATCTAATTAAAGAAGTGGCAGTTTTGAACTTGACAGAAGATGATCATATTATATCAACCTAGGAATTACACAAACGACTGAATGGAAAATGTAGAAATCGCCATTCTTGTGCGGAAGAAAATCCAACAAGGTATACTTTATTGATATTTGCATTTTGCCTCGCCCTCTGATTGGAGATATACCCTCAATTTGCTCGAGCTAATATTATGTGAATACAACTTGATGATGCTCCACCACATTTTAGCATACAAGAGGGAAACTGGTTCACCATAATGACCATTTTCAAAGATGGATACCTTTGGGGTTGCAGCAAAGAGAAAATCTACACAACTTAGGTACCAATGCAAGACTATTTGTTCATGTCCGCAATATTACAGAATAAATAAAACACAATGCAAAAGTACCTATTCAAGTAAATAATTATTTTTATCGTTAACCAAGCTTGCATAAAACTTGCTTTAGTTTTTATTTATTGGAAATTGTTGTTGTTACATTGAACAACAGAAAGAACTTAAACATGAGTAATTGGGCTGCAGCTGTTGAAAAAGATTTGAAGAATCAATGCTTACAATTTTAATTCTGATGTTAAATTCGTAGAACCAACAGTACAAAAGTAAGCAAGAACCTTATGTAACTAAAATATTGCAAATCTGTCAAAATACTTTGTATAGATCTAAAAATCATCTAGTGGAAATACTAAAAGATCTTGAAAGAGAAACAAAACAGTTGCGATTGGATAACAAAATACTACACAACATCCATAAATTGTGACAAATAATTCACTTTGTTAGTAAAAGGCACTACTGTAAATTAAAAATGTAACAAAGAGAAATTCTGGTATTTTTGCACTTACTTCGATTGTAGATTCCATACAAATGATATGTGTCGATAGAGATTGAATTTTAATGGAAAATATTTCCTCTTTTGTTGATTATTCCTTTATAGTTTTGAAGAAAGAAACTTCGCAATAATACTTTTTCTCATTTTCTGTGTTGCTTTTCTAAGCTTTTTCATTCCATTGCAGTTTTGATCTAATCGTAAGGTAAATCGTATTAAGATTCCTCTTCCATTGAAATACATTTTTAAATATCCCAAGAATTATGTAGCAAAATGGTTTTTCGTAATATTTATTTATGTATTAGAGAAGCGTACACAATAAAAGGAACGAAAGATACCTTCGTCTTCAACATCTTTCTTAAAGCTTATTCTTACGATTTCTTTTGTCGCGTTGTGGTGTATTTGGATGTCCGCCTACACCTGCCCTCAACACTAGAATCTTTTTTAAATCGTCTTCTAAATAAAGTAAGTCTAAAACGTAATCTATTTAAATCTTAAGAAAGCTGTTTTGTATTGAATTAAATTCACCAAAGAATAGCAAGTTTTTACCAACAAATATTTTAACAATATTTTAGAATAGCTTTGTTTCAACTGTTGTTCTTTCACACAAACTTCCTTTACAATTTTTCTAGAATAAATCCTTTAAAACGGCTGAAAATTCCTTTAAATAAATAAATTCTTTTATAAACCATTACCTCTCCAGCAAAAACACAAATTTTTCTGTGTTAAGTTGACAAAGAAAGTTTACAGGATTATGTTTTTTCCCTAACTCTCTGGAGTTGTAATCCTCGTTCCTCTAACAGTCGTGATAGTTTTTGTAAGCTTAGTCTGTGTTTGTTTAAACCCGGAGCACTTTCATGATCGGCGGTAATATTATCCTGGAGTCCGGCGCGCGCCGTGACAGGCGTCCGTCCTTCTTGGTAACGTCGCTTCTCCAGCATCCCTCAGTATTTGTTCAACCACCGTTCCGAGTATAAAGTTGACGGCGAGATTGAAATGCGCGTGTTCTGAACGTCGTACTTCTTTACGTTTCAAACAAATCTAAAATATTCTAAACGATTTCTTTTCCTTAACTAAACAATCATGGTACATATCAAGAGTATGACAAATAAACCTTACTTACCCTCATTAAGAATTGGTTTAAAAAAGTTTAAATTTGCGACAATTTTAAAACTTTGTGGGTGTCACAGATATTATAAAATGTGAATATGTAAACATATTTAGACATTACTTTTAGTAATCAGAACGAGTACTGCTATAAATCTTGGTTAAACGTCTTAAACAGTACTAAATCTTTTACACCCCCGTAAATTCTTTAAGTGTTTGAGTTATTATGGATACGGTTGTCGTACACTTTTAACGAGCGGCACAATCTTGATTTCAAACATGGGCTTTCACGACAAGAAACTTCGACGTCTTCGACGGTTTCGGTTCTTCGGACGCGCCAAAGTTTACCTCATGGTTCGATGGCCTATGCTGGTATGATGATAATATAATCTTGATAGAGTAAATTTAATAACTCTCCGAAGTCCTTGATTTACGACCTATATAACGTAACTTTTGCAAAAACCATACATGCAACTTAGTTAACATTGGAATTTCTCCAGGAATTAAGAAGCATAAATTACTGACTTGACTAGGGGCTTTACCGTTTCTCCTTATAACTTCTGTAGCTTGACGCATTAATTTGCTTGCAAGAAGCAAGAACTTCCAGCTTATTTGCTGACTGCCGCCTATTTAAACTGAATTTTGTCCTGACATCATAACTTACATAAGATTTAGTTACTTTTTGTAACTCTAATTTAAATAAGTTTCATGAAAGTTAATAGCTGGAAGGACGAAGTTAATTCGTAGAAAAATTATTTTTTCATATAAATTCATAAAGAAAAGGTTTTTATGTCTAATCGTGTTTTTTGCTCTTTAAAGGTAAATTTAAACATGGAATTTTATACTTTATTTCTAATGAAATTCCACTTCTTATAAATGAACGAACTGAAGAAGTTTTTTTTCTCGTATCCATTTGTAATTTAACAATTTAGCAGTAATTTGAACGCCAGTACCAATTGAGAATTTTTTTGCAATTCTGTATATTTGAATAAAATTACAAAAATTAAAATTGAATTTTTAAACTTTTGTAGGGAGGTTTACTTAAACATTCATCATTTTCACAAGCTTTCATTCTGCGTTTACATTTGTCATTTTTTCTATAAAAACTCTTTAAAATAAATACTGACAAAATACATAATGGAAAAGTTCAAAGAAAGTACAGAAAAATGATCCAATTAATGTTTTCTTTTGATAAGCCAGTCAAATCGCTCGCTCATAAAATCATTTAAGGACACATTCGTTTTTAGACAATTTGTTAGTTGTCTCATGAGACGTTTTCGAATGAAGATATTCTGATTTGGATTTATGTTTAATTTAAGATCCATTTCTTTTGATTAACTTTTTTTAAATATTCCTTTAGAAATAGAATAATTTTTGTGATTTTTCTCGTTTTTCATTCAATTTAAAAAGAATAATATTTCCTCTATCCAATCATTCAAAACATACCCACCTCTCTAATTTGTAGAATGATCCATTTCTAATAGCGGTTTATGTCTTACTATGGTTTAGGATAGAAATTGTGGGGAAAGATAAAAAAAGGATTATTACCTCAAACCTTACATCCTTGTTAAGCTCTAGTAATCAATATCGGTGGTTTTTAATGCATTCCAAGTCTTTTTTATAGTAGTTTATGCCGTTCCCTTTTATGGGACGACCTCAGTTTTAGCCATTCAAACTCTTATAGCTTCTTTCACCTAAGAAATTCTTGCAACCTTTTAAGAGATAACTGACCGTAATAAGTACCACAGTTATATACAGAAATGATTAACAAAACTGTAGATAGAAATGAAATAGAAATGCTTTCTCCTGCATTATCAAATGATTGATGAATGGGGAGTTGCATGAGTTCATAATCGGTTTCTATCGTTTATTCATTTGATACTGACAGAAATAACTAAAAACCAAATATCTGATAAATGCGATATAAATGACAACATTGCAAAGCAAAGAATGGAAATAATCTTAACTGAATATTAACTAGATAAGACTCCAATTGTAATGGGGCCTAATTGCCTTATGTATCTTTAATTTTCAATTTGCTGCTTTATCAATGATTGTTATCGATGAATTTTCTGTTTGTAAATTATTTTACTCAAAAACCAAAAATTCAAATAAAGAAATTCTAGACTTCAAGACCCATTGCAGAATATTGTAAGTAGAATTGCGTCTAACAACTGGAACGCTTGTAGATAAAGTCAACGTTTTCCAACCATTAACTAAATACCTGGAATGTCTTAGTTTACTTCCTACATAATAGAAGAATGTGTAGTAGATCACAGTATAAAGTATTGTAACTCTTGAGAAAGAATTACCGGAAAGAAAAAGGCAAACAAGGTTGAATCTAAAGCTCATGATGACTGTAAACCATAGACACTTGTTGCAATAATGGTGTAACCTATCTGTTAAACACAAAACAAATAATCTCACACGGTTAAGTATTTATTATGACTCTTTCTTAATAACTACAATAAAAGATTGAATTATAAATAATTCTTCTTTGTCAAAAAGCTTTCGTAGTATCATTTGCAAAATTAATTTTTAAAAGATTAAAGCTCGAACTACAAAGTTTCCTGCACATTGTCTCCACGTCAGCAAACTCAAATTGGATGCATTCACCTGAAGTAAATCGAATTTCAAAATCTGTGAGTCTGAGCAGTTAATTAGAATAAATTGCCAAAACGTTTTTTAGACAAGAATTAGCTTTTTAAAATTTTTTTGGACTGAATCTCCTGTAAATATTTGCATTTAAATACATCTAGGGAATTTGTTGCTTCATACCAAACTTTCCTTTCCTTTATGTTTTAACAACTTTAAATTTCTAGTGGCATTCTTACGATATTAATCAATTTATGATGCTTCTCTCTAATAACAATTCATAAAAATGTTAAAGTTCTATTAATTAAACCAATGACTTGACGCAATAGAAGGTTTTTGAAAATCACATCAACTAGTAACATAAGCAGACCAAAAAGGTCATAGCATTTTTGGTTAGCTGTATAAAAGTATGCTCCAACAAGTAATGGCAATCAAAGGATTATTATCCAGTAACTATACAACTGTGTGGAAACTTTTCGAGCAATTCTACTATTTTGTCCCATGCTACTAACAACGTCAATTTGCACATCTATAAATATTTTCATGTTAAGAAATGTATGATTAAATGACTGTGCTCCACTGAACATGCTGGTTTCACATATGCAGCAGTAGAAGTAAATTATTGCTTTTAATTTTCGTGTCTTCTGAAGTGATAAAAGTGATAAAAAAGATGTAAACTTTATTGTACGATTAAAAAAGTTGGTTCCTCTGTGTTGTAAATAGTAACAAAGAAACAGTGATAAACAATAGCAAGATATGAAACATGTTAGATTTTCGGTATATTTACATATGTGTTTTCTGTTGAAGATGACATGACAGCACAATTTACTTGAGTGATTAATTATCAGTTTCATTGTAAACAATGTAAACAAAGCACTTGACCCTAATGAAACTGGTTTTATATAATAATCATTTTTAGTTTAGGATTTCATTGCATTCAGTTGTCAGCGTACGATGAATGAATTGCATAACTAACCTTGTGAGAATTCTGTAAAGCTTGGCATTCCTATTAAGAATTTTTCTTAATAACACCTAAGTAATAGTAATTGCTTGGTTAATATTGTAATCAAAACTGATATACTGTACTAGCTAACTAGAACTAAAATACATCGATCTGTGGATTATTAAAATGTTTACCTGTAATAAAGTTAAATTTTATTTGAGTTAAACAATAATAAACATCTTAGTTAGAAATATAGTTTCGAACAAGCTGAAAGTTTCAACGTAAATATTGTTTGATGGTACATAATATTGATAGAATTTAGTTTTATTGCACAAAAACTTAAATTCTGTATTTTTCTTGTTATCTTGATTTAAGGTCACTGTACTTCTATGTAATTTGAGCAATTTTTCTTATTCGTAATTGATATATTTTGAAATTATTTGGATACCAGATGTTATGTAGATATCTAAGCTGATGTTTTACCCTTGATGTATGTTTAAATGAGATTTATCTTTGTTCAATGAGAAACAAGTTGATAATAAATCTATTTGCTACATCTATTTAGGTATATGCGTCCTCATTTATTGTTTCCATTCCTAACTCATGTCCGAAGCTTCCAGCTAAAGTTCGGAAACTGTATTAGTGTTAATTATAACAGCCTGGAAAACTCGTTATAAGAAGAAGAAAAGATTAGAAAATAAGGTCCTAATTACGGACCATACTTTCTAACTTCCTTTCTAATTTCATATCTTAGTTTTATTAGCTAATTAAACTATTAAGAAATAAATTGTATTACCACTAATACCTGTACGAGAATAAAGCTCATTGTATTTGTCTGCACGGTTTTGATTTTATAGGAAAAAGTTTTCTGGATCTCTCAGTCTAATTTAACTTCAATGTTTTTATCATGGTGTTTTGCAGATTAATTAAGCATTACAGAGGTGCTTAATTTGATTGTGTAGATAGAAGTGTTAATGATACTTCAAACTTACGGATTTCCATTTTTTTTCATTTACCTTAGAATTTTAGCTTATCAAAGACTTTTTAACTTGCCAAACATGACGTTTGCACAGGTCAAAATAGAATTTAGCTAAAAGTTGAAAAGCGCAGAAATTAGTAACTATAATAGTGTCCAGACGAATCGACTATGATCGTTACAGAATTCGCAATACCGATAAACTTTTAACTAAGAAATTTGCTCACCCCTTACCAGCTTTCAGTCGATTGAATATCCCGTTTCCTGGAATATTTTCTCCAAATATTTCACCAAAAGTGTTCGCACTGTTTGTTTAATTTTTTTTTGAAGATGGATTTTTTGAAAGTTGAAGAATCCCTATTTTAATCGGAATGTTGTTGCGTGATTTTTTTCTTGTTAGAAATGAACCTTCGTTTTGTAGTTGGTTAAATTAACTAATTAAATAAATGGAAGAATTAATTCTATAAAACAGCAAACTTTAAATAGTACTTTTGAGCGAATATAGCCTACATATGTATGTAAAACTGCTAACATTAAAAATTAACTTTTTTGTCTCTAAAAGATAAAAAGATAACAGAGAATTTCATTATGAGTATCGAGCACAAAGATAAATAAACAATATTCCACATAATTCCAAGCAATACATTAAAATGCGATTTAATATAAATCGAAATTGCAATATTGTTTAATGAAATAGCTATTAAACATTCATTTAATTACTGCTGCATGAAAATGGAAATTTACGTAAATTTTAAACAAATCTCCTCTAATCCAAACATTTAAATGCTTGCTAATAACATTTTATGCTCGATAATTTTGTAGATAAATAAATAATTATTGTGATTAACCGCTGTAGACGTATGTGATGGTTCTTAAATTCATCCAAATCATCCAAAAATAACAACAAAATTTAAAGAAAGTTTCTCGAAATTTCTATTTCTTAAAAAAACTAAAAACCTTACCTTATAGATAATAGCGTAGCAGTCGTAAGTAGCATCTTGTATGGATCAAAATACATGTCTACAACTTATTGCAATTCTTTATTAAAACCTTTGTTATTATTATAGAATTATCAGTAATGGATTTATCAATCTAGCCTGAAAAGATTCTAGAACTGAATCTTAGGAAAATTTGGCGATTGAAGTGAAAATGCCCGAAGTTGTTTACTTACATATTCAATATCTAGATTACACATAATTTACTCCGCGGCTGCAGCAATCCAAATTACTGCGTATTTCATTGCAAATTCCGCTTCTCTTGCATTTGGTGTAACGCTCGAGTGTAAAATCAACAAAAGCTTTATAATGGTTATTTACCAAAACCAATTCTACCTTTACTACTTGCTGTTATTCTATTGTAGAGTACACATTGCGTACACATGATTGCGAATAAATCAAACATTCTTTAAAATTTAAATTCACCAGTATTGAATTTTTTAGCTTATAAAATTACACTACACACTTTCTCTTTTTTATGTAACAATACTTGAATGAAATAAAAATAGCACTTAAGTATGAAAATTCCTAGAACGTTTTGTAATAAAACATGTAGCCGAAAACGATCAAATCAAGTCTTCACTTCGTTCAGAAGGGTATTTCAACATCTAAACAATTAGGTTTCTATGATTCAGGATGTTTGGGTTTACATTTAATTCATATAATACTCTTTTGTGATTTATAAAGGAATCAAAGAAAATCTCAATTGGTCGAAAAATTAATTCCTTGCAAATAATTACATTAAGTAGTGTGTTTATCAAATTGGTGAATTTTTAAAAAAACCACTTCGTATGATTCTGAGAAATAACTCGATTCCAACGAATAAAAAGGCTTCTACATGTTTGTGGGTTTACGTGTGGATGAAAACCCCGTTTTATAGAACTGTGATTACAGCAACTAGGTATGTCAATAATAGACGCGATTCCTACATCTTGCCACAGAGATAAACAGTCGCTTCTAATAGGCAAAGAAGTTGTATAAGTTATAATGTATAGTAAATAGCGTATTTATTACATCGCTGTCCGTATTTATAGTCAATACTTAAGTCTATATGCTTGATTCCAGAAAGTACGACTTTGCTCAGCTTATACAAACAAGGACGAGTTTGTATTTCTGAATTAGATCTTAACTATAAAATATTAGAGCTGCTTAAATAGGATTCAAGTTCGAGCTTGGCTTATTAGGTCAACAGTTATGGTAAGGTTTCGCAAAAGACTGATTGTGAGTGCATTTCTATCAAACAGTAAGCATCTTTTATACATTGAGAATTACTTATCTAAGTTAGTCTATGTATATGCTGTAACTTTGTGCAGAAGATGATATTTTTTTAATTAGCATTATTGTTATTGTTCAGAAATTTGCTTAGACGGACGCAGTATCAGAGAATTTTATTAACTTTAAAAAACCACTCATATCATGAAAGCAGTCAGTTTAAACTGAAGCGTATGTTTTTCTTCGGTGTTTACCAAACAAATAATAGTTTAGGATGATTCTCTATAAAATTCATAAAAGGGCTACATTTCCCGTTCTTTGGTCCAAAAATGTAATTCTATTATAAAAGATTTTACTCTTAGGTTAATCGTTCTAAAATGGCAAATCGATCAGTTATTTTATGTATCGTTTAAAGAACTTTGCGTTTTGTCGTTGAAATAACTGTCACCTTTCAAAGTTGACGTTAGATCAACTGAAACTAATAAGAAGTACCGTTACGTTTTTATTTATGATAAAGGGATCATCAATCACTTTTAAGATCTCCGAAGAAAATTGAACCGTGGAATAATATTGAAGTTACAAAAATATCAAAAGTAGCTTCCTCATTTTCTAAAGAGTTTTTTTCTCAATTGAATCTGAATATTACTTGATGCATTTTCATCTCTGAAAAGTGTACAATGGGCAGAACTAGACTCTGAAACCAAATATAGTGGGACTTTTAATGCGCATGTAATCCTCTCTTGGGTTTTACTCGATAATAAATGTTACTGATTCAGGATCTTTCGCCAATGTTCAATAGTAGATTTTGATCATTAGCGACTCGACCAAACCTAAAAATTGGTAATATTACGTTACACTAAAGGCTACCACATAGAGACAAAGACAGATAGGCATTAGATAGTACAGGTTAAAAAGAGCTAAGGAAAACATTTCCCTTAATTTTTCTATAACTGTTCTAAACCCAGAAAAAGATGTTGCTCTAAATCGAAATTATTTTTACTAACTCCGTCGATTTTGATGCGCTGAACGACTTGTGCAATGCCAAGGAAATTACTAGCGTCGATAGTAATTTCAAAGGGATTTCAAAGTTGAGTTTCAATTGATCAATTGAAGATACACTTGCCCACAAAAGTCTACATACGGGTACAGAAAATAGCAAAAATGACGGAAAATGAGATATAATTGCTGTATTTACTATACACACAGTGGTAAACATCACTATACATTACATTGTTATCACCTATTCCATGTAAATAGCCAATTGTTGACGCCAACCTGGAAAAGAGGTATTATTTAAAGATAGAACAAATCACAAAAACGTATGTACGCTATTGACCTGGTTTTTAATAAGTTGTCAGTCCTCCTGATGCTTCTATTATTGCTTTAAGGCGGACCTGCTATAATTGGACCAGTTTTTCAGTGACTGTTAATGGCAGGTGCTGCCATTCTCGAGTCAGCACTCGCTTTAGGTCGGCCTTGCTAAATACAGCGCGTTGATGTGCCCGTTGTTACAGTTTGTTCCACAAATGTTCGATGATGTTCAGATCTGTGGATTGTGAAGGCGAATGGAGTTGCCTTCGCACGTTATACAATAACCATTCTTTGACAAGACCCGACGTATGCTTTGGGTCATTGTCTTATTGGAAGATATAGTTGACCGATAGACCTAATTCTGCCACACTCGATATAAAACTGGCTTTTAAGATGTCCAAGTAGACGTATCGATCCATGATCTTGTCGATGAAATGTTATTTGCCGCCATGCATTCCCAGACCATAACAGATTGTGAACCTTTTACGGTAGGGACGATATTTTGCATTTTTAGGGCTTCATTGCGTTTGCGCAGATGAGATTAACAAGTTTTCTGAATGAAAGTACGAATATAAAAAAAAGGTAATTAAATCCAGTAATAGAAAATCCTATCAAGAACAGTCATGTCGTGGATTTGAATCTTGGTCCGAGTTTATTCCTCCAGATCCCACTGAGCCACATTTGATCACACAGGCACAAGTAAACGATTTAGTTTGTGATTTGAACTTAAGCAATAGCAAAGTCAAGTTGCTTGGCTCCCGGTTGAAAAGTTGGAATTTATTGGAACAAAGTACCAAAATTATTTAGTCATTTCCGTAACCGCGAAAAGAAGTTTTCTGAGTTTTATTCTATGGACAACAATCTTACTTACTGCAGTGATGTTGACGGTTTGATGGAAACCCTTGGACATAAACACAAACCAGAAGAATGGCGACTGTTCATTGATGTATATATAAATTTAGTTTTAAAGCAGTTCTATTGCACAATGGCAATGTATTGCCTTCAGTTCCCATTGCATATTCAGTTCACCTAAAAGAATCTTATGAAACTATGAAATGGGTTTTAACGAGCGTAGATTATAAACGATACGATTGGAGAATCTGTGGAGATATGAAAGTTATAGCTTTGTTATTAGGAATGCAACTGGGACTTACAAAATACATTTCTTTTTGTGCGAATGGGAGAGTCGTGCTAAATCGCAGCATTATATTGTGGAAAGTTAGCCAAGTAGGCAGATAGTTGTAAGAGAGGAAAATATTTTACATGGAAGCCTTGTGGATGGAAACAATATCTATTTGCCCTCTCTGCATATAAAAGGCTGATAAAGAATTTTGTAAAAGGTATGCACCGTGGCGAAAGAGTTTTTCAGTACATAAAAGAAAAATTTCCAAAACTCAGCGAAGCTAAGATAAAGGAGGGCATATTTGTGGGTCCCCAAATTCGGCAGTTAATGAATGACAGCGGTTTCAATGAGGTTCTACAAGGAAAGAAACGGTGGCGTGGAATTGTTTCAAATCTGTCGTAAAGGCCTTTCTGGGCAACAACAAAGCGGAAAATTTCAAAAACCTCGTCGACGAAATATTGACAGCTTACCGTAAAATGAGATGTAATATGTCGCTAAAGATGCATTATTTACATTCCCATTTGAATTTTTTCCCAGACAATTTGGGAGCTGTAAGTGATGAGCATGGAGAGCGTTTCCATCAAGACCTTTCAACGTTGGAAAACCGGTACCAGAGAAGATGGAATTCGAACATGTTGGGTGATTACTGTTGGTTGCTGATTACAGAAGACCCTAATACATCATTACACAAAACAAAACTGCCAAATAGAATATTTTAATGGATTTTATGTACATTTCGTAATATAAAATGCATCTAATAATTAATTTAGCGTTTTCTTTCGAAACAAAATCATGTTTTTCTCGGAAATTATACGTTCTAGAAAAAACCCAAAAGTAGATTTAGATTCAGCATGAAAAAATGATTCAAGATCATCTATTTTTAACTAGGAACCAGAAAAAAAGTTTCAATTTGTTAATCAGTGTAATTGTAACGAAATCCTGTTTACCAGTAAAGTATTATTAAGGTTTCTTCTAGAGATGTCGTACAATAAATATCCAAATAAAGCCGTTTCTGTGCAACAATGCAACAAAACACAGAAATTGAATTGCTTTTCCTCACTACAAACATTATTTCTTTTCTTGCAAGGCCAGACATGTTGACAAAACAGTTTCACATCAAACATCAAAATGCAAGATTAAAGCAAAAAAAAATTTCTAAATATTAGCACAATAAGATCTTTTGCATTTCTAGGTGTTTTTTTAAATTATACTTGTAAGACAAAAGGCTCGCAGAGAACATTATTATCAGAAGAAGAGTGTTGTCGAACGTGCAATTACCTTTATATTCTCAAACCTCCATTGAAAGATTTTCTTTTAACACTACACCAATGTTTCATTAGCATTCTTTGTTAAAAAATGTTATCTCATCCAAAAAAACTTGCATGCAAAAAAGCTATAAAATTTCCCTCAATCAATATTCGTGCCTGGAACTACAGATTTTGTACCGCCGATCCCTTGTCACTGGCCAGAAGGAAGTTAATTTATTCTTCTGTCTATAGAGTTCAACGACAGCAATAATTTACAATTTATGTTTCTTATATTGTGTTTTAATTCTAATAAGTTAATATTACTACGAATCGAACAATTCAACATTAAAATTGCTTTAGTTGGTGTTCGCTAATTTAGTTCTGAAGTTTGCTCCGAAGGAGAAGTGTATATTGCTGTTCTCGAAAATAATGAAACGCTTGATTACAGCCATTTAAAATTTATACGTCGTTTGTTTTGTTTCGTTTCCTTTAAGAATATTTTAAGACGTACATGGGATAACTTCAAAGCTAAGACCTTGAAGACTTTCTTAAAATGTTTACTTTTCATTTTTGTATATGAAAATTCTTGGTAAATAACAAATTCAAACGATTGTGACTACAAAGGAGAGAGCATTGCAGCATATTTATTTTCAGGCACTCTCAGTGAAATACATAACACAATAATACAGTGTAAATAATATTAAAAATTGAAATACTGCGAGCGCATTAATTAAAAATTTATTCCTCCAGAATATTCTAAACATTCCAAACAAAACGTAGAGCTATTCTATTTCCTTAGGTGTAATTACTTAAACTGCTTCTGTTTTTCCACTTTCGTGTGTTTCTTGTTTTCCCCCGAATCGTCAATAAATATATTTTATTTGCACCGCGGAAGACACGACCGCTTCCGTTTTCTTTACATTAAAAAGATTCAAAGAAAGGGAGACTTTTCTCTCGACTGAAAAGAAATTAATTCTTCAAGGGTTTGCTTGTTGTTTATCCCCGTGGGAAGTGAATCAATTTATATTGACACGTTTTCGAGAAAGGTTTTCTAAAGTTGTTTAATTACATAATGTATTTATCTTGAAAATTTCAAAGAAATAGTGATTTAAGACGTTTAATTAAATTTTCTCCAGAAAACGATTCTCGTTCCGATTTTTCGCTTTTTCCTTTCTGCTTCCATTGTCTCAAACGTTAAATGTAAAGAATGTGTATTAATACGTTATTATTTCGATTAAACAGCAAATAAATATGGAAATAAATAATTTATTAAAATCGTTTCAGTTTATTGTAGTTGTAAAATGTTTTTGTTCATATAACATTTTATGATGCCTTGTTAAGAAAAGAATCTCCATGACCCGGAAAACACATCACTAAATACACATTTTTCAGTGTGTATAACTTCCTTTTATAGCTATTTTAAACTTTATTTTTTGATGTTTTAATTGCATATATTCAATTTCGAAACGTAAAAATCTTCACTCAACTAAATTCAACTTTAAGGGAAATTAGATGATCACTAAAAATACAAATAAAACAAGATAAACCGCGTGGTGGGGCAAAAAAGCAATCCGATCGTTGACAACAGTCACTTTATTTGGTGACAAAAGGATTGACAGTAACTTCAAGAACCAGATAAAAAATTGAGCTGTCTAAGTGAACTAACACCGGAGTTACAAGATCATTAAGCTGGTGGTAATCGTAGGGAATTCTTCCTCCATTCCCCACGTTGTCGACCACACAAGAATGCGACGACATGCATTTTTGTACCCCCAAAGGCACAAGAACGAGATTCTGTAATCAAATTTTCTGACGCTTCTAATGCACACGTGACCCCTTATATCCTGTTCTAAGGACAGAATTCTATTTGTATTCGGCATTGTTGTAAGAATGTTTTATTATACGATTCTTCTGTTTATCGAGTTCAGTTAAAATCGAATTCCGAAAGGTCAACAATCAATTGGTTTTGAATTTAATTTAATTTGTTTTCTATTTTAGTGGCAGTAGTGGTAGTAGTAGCTTCATTAATTAATAACATCGTATTTTCAATCCCTTCAGAACTTCACGCTGATTGTGAGTAACTCGTTTAGTAACATTACAATGAACGTGGCGTACTATAATGGAAACGCTCAAGTTATCGCTGAGTTCGACTTTAGCCGTGGTGTGTAAAGGTGGCCCTATTCATGTTTTACAGAATTACATGTTGCCTCTTTTGCTTGGGCGGCTTAATTATCGTAAGAACTTTATAATTAAACAAATTGCCTAATTTATCAAAATTGTTATTTTAAACTGTATAAATTGTGAAGAAAATCAATTTTCTTAAAACAACTATTTGCAAAAATTATACAAAAATGTCGTTAGCGACTTGAAAACTTTGTAATATTATATTACATATTAAAACGATCAATCAACGTAGCAAGAAAGTTGGAAAACTTGTAGGAGTCGAGATTGAAATTATCATTTGAAACTGCCAAGAACATTAATCAAGAAGTTACCTATATCAAAGACAGTCGATTGGTTGACACATCTCGATAAGCAAATTAATCCAATCAAAAACTAAGAACATGAAACTTAATCATAATTCTGTAAACTAGTAGGGCTAAGTGACATTAAAGTTAGTATTTAGAGATGAGCACAACGTACAAAACTAGTACTATATTAGTTGAAAGTTTATTCTAATTAGTTCTGATTTAAAAACTGACAATTATATTAATGTAAAGCCAAAAATTACATTTTGTTTCTTGTACATAATTAAAGTAGCAAAGAGAAATGACAAAAAGGCCTTAAAGTTTCTGTTCAAGCATTTTGTTTACATGCTCCCCATGAACATTCTGCTGGACCGCTGTTGCCCACACTTTAGAGAATTACAGCAACTACCGCTCGTACTTCTCTGCATACGTAAAATTGAGTACAGTTAACTGAAGAAAGATTTGCAAATATTGCTGCTAAATAGCAACTTGGTGGAAGTTGATCTGCATGACATGGTAAATACACAATTAAATGCTGCGACTCATTTTAAAAGCGTCAACCGAGCCAAAATCAACTTTTGTTGCCCACCGCTAAAACCGAAAATTATTATTTACGATTACCGATTACTCAAGCAAATAGGTCAGGCACCTGGTCTGGCGGAGGCCCAAGATCGGGCTTCGTTCTCTATTAACCGCTTTAAGCGGGCTTAATCCAAGCACTGATTGAGATGCTTCCCCCTCCGGATCGTCGGAAAGCCGCTCGCTACCACTCCTAACAATCAAGTTCCGCCTCGATAGAACGAACCGTTTTTAAAATATTGGATATTTCTCAAAAAATAAACAAAAGACAATTCAAGTCTCACATCAATTTCAGCTGTTTCTGAGATATGGACTATTCCCCAGTCCCAGAAAAACAAAAAACGACCATGCTGTGACGATTGCCTTAGAACAATGATATTTAAGAGTTATAATCACTTAACAAATAATTAATGTATTTTTACAAAATCAAATCAATTATTAATTTCAGTGTAAGCACGCTAGAGTAACCTATAATTCCGTTTCGGGCACATTATTACTAGTACGTCAGCAATACATTACAAATGCACTGCAATTTAACAAAGTGCTATTTACTAACAAGTAATAGAGGACAAAATTCCATTTCGATTACTGAAATACTAACCAAATGAAACCGGTACTGTAAGGCCCACTTCCTATTGTTCTTTCGCGAGGTTGACGTCTAGCTGTCTCGCCATCTCTTTGGTGGTCTTCCTGGTGGTCTTTGTCCATATGGTTTTCCATCTCGTGCCGCTTTAGCTAGTCTGTGAGATGTGCTGATTCCAATTCCTTCTTCTCACCCGGCCCCATCTTACAATATCTTGGATACCGCACTGCTGTCTGATGTCTACGTTCCTGACTTGATCACGTTTTGTCTTCCCCAGTATTGATCTTAATATTTTCATTTTTGATGTTCTTAGCGCTTGTGTTGTTTTGCTGATATCTGCTTTCGTTTCAATAGCATATGTTAGTATGGAACGTATACAAGACTTGTAAATTCTTGTTTTGTTTTCGTCCTGAGGTTTCTGTTCCACCATATTATGTCTTTTAGCGCCACTGATGCGACAGCAGCGTTCTTGACTTGGTTGGTAGTATCTTTATATAGGTCATCGTTGCTCGTTATATCTACCTCAAGTAATTGAATGTCGTTATGTGTTCCATTATTTTGTCATTGATCGCAGGTTTGCATTTGATTGGTTGTCTTGATAGTGTTAGGCACTTTGTTTTTTCAAACGATATCTTCATATTGTATTTCCCTGCCGTTGTGTTAGATTTGTGGAGAAGTTTTTGTAGATTATCTTCTTTGTTCGCGATAAGGACTGCATCGTCTGCATAGCACACTCTGTTGAAGTTCTGGCGTCCCATTTTGTATCCTTCCAATGTTGCAATGCTCTGAATTAACTCGTTCATTACTATATTGAAGAGCATCTCTGAAATGGTTAAGTTGCGGACCGATGTTGACTAAGACTTTTTTTATCGTCGCAGTGAGTACTATAAGTGGCTAGAATATTCGATAACATTTCTTAAACACCCTGTATTATAGCATCCGTTGTAAATCGGTTTTTCCTAAACCCTTGCTGCTCCTCACTAGTTGGTACAGTGTCTTGCAGAATTTTAGCGACGACTCCTGTAAACATCTTTGATGTTGTCTCGAGTAGGGATATACCTCTGTAATTTGCCGGATTCTTTTTTTGCTTCCTTTTTTGTACAGAAGTAAACGAAGCTTGACTTCCTTTCCGTTAGTACATTTTGTTCCTGTATTATTTATTGCATAGTTTAGTTAGTTTTCTTACTAGTATCGGTCTGCCATATTTTATTTGTTTGCTCGTAATATGGTTTTCTCCTGGTGTCTTTATGTTTTTTAGCCTCTTTATTATGTATAACGCCTGGTCTTCGGTTATTCCCATGTAGACTATTGTGTTTTTGTTATCTGAATTGCTGTGCTTTCGTAGTCGTTGAAAAGTTTTTTAAAGTGGTCCAAGCAGTCGCTTATTTTTAATAAATTTCTTTCATTGTCTTCATTAGTATTTTTTTTGCGGATATTAATAGTTTCCATATTTTTTTTTGGTTACCGCAAAAGTCATGTTTAATAGTTCTCTCGTGCTATCTCGGTTTTTGTACTTCTGTAGCTCAAGAAACCATCTCTTTTCTCTTTGCATAATATTTTTACTGCTTCGGTAAACCATGGTTTTCTATTTCACTTATTGTTCACGTTTATTTTTTGAATTTCTAGGGCTTGTTCTGATATTTTTAATATGCTAGTTTTCAGTTTTTTCCCAGCTTTGTTCTACATTACCTGTGGCGGTGATGTTGTTTGAATTAAGTGCTTTTCCTAGTCTTGTTCTATAAAGGTGTCTTGTATTTTCTATTTCTAATGACTCAACTTTGATTTTTTTCTATGGATTCTGGTTCAATCTTTATGAGAAGTGGCCTATTCATTTGTATTTTGCACATTACCAGATCATGGTCTGATCCCACATTAGCGGATGACAGCCCTCTAACATCCAGTATTTGTCTGGGTTGTACTGCTTTGTTTGTTATAAAATATCTATGGTGGATTTTTGACCTCTTGTCAGACTATGTGTAGTTATGTTGAAGTTGTGGGGGAAGAATGTGTTGTTTATTTTCATCTCATTCTGCGCGCATAAATTTATCAATATTTCGCCACAATCGTTTATTAATTTTTCATTGAATTGCTCTTCCACTACATCATTGCCCATTCTAGCGTGCATGTCACCCATGATAAATATTCTTTCTGTGGTTGGTATGGCGTTAAGTTCTTCTTACAACTGTTCACAAAAGGATTCGTATTCTTCCAGTGGTTTATCCGCGTCAGGTGCATAAATGCTTGTTAGATGCATTGGTTTGTTCTCAAGTATCAGCGTTACTATTACCATTCTGTTCCTCACATACTTGCATTCTTTCACGTATGGATCAAATCTTTCATGTAGTATTATATATTCCAGCAAGCGATGCGTAATACGTTTTCTCTTTTCCATTTTCGTTTCCTATTTCGTGCATTGGTCGTTATTCCGTTATTCCGTCTGTCATCCCAGGCTTTTGTTCTAATTCTTCGAGAACTATATCCTTTTTTACGGGGGGTAGGTCGCTGGCCTTGCCCCGCAACCCTCCTCTTTTATCCGTGCTTGAGACCGGCATTGGCAGTTATTAGGTTATTCGATCCACCCAACCTTTACCAACGGCAAAGTTCCTATTACATATTTAGAAATCCAGATAGAGTAATTAGAACCCTGTTTCAAAATTGTAAAAGCTAGTGCATATGATAAAGGAGGCGCCAAGTAAGCTGCTTGTTTTATTTGAGAGGTAAGCAAGATAGTCTAAGTCATTTGAACAATCAAAATCATACAAAGAAAACAAAAAATGAGAAATTTCAATATTCAATATTCAGATCCTTGAAGTGACCAGAACTCTGTTTAGGACCTCTGATATGAAGAAGAGTTTTGAAGATAAAATCTTAATTGATATTGAATGGTAAGATAAATGTGCTTGAAATCAAGGTTTTTAGCTAGAAAACTTTTAGCGATAGAAATTATCAAAACTAATTGTAACTACTTATTAAGGCGGTAAGTGTTAAGTTAAATTAGCTAGAAACCTGAAACCTTTGCCTGCTACAGGATTCTAAAGATATTACTCTATATGGAAATCCATTATCGAAAATAACTAAATAAAAGCAATCTCTAGCTAACACAGCCTTACTTTTGCTGTAAAAGGGGTTGATAAATTCAATTTTCATCTAACATGAGCTAACTTAAGCAAAGCAATTTAAAAGAAACTATCCTAAATTGATCTAATTGTATCTATACTAACACATTTTAACTACAACTAACCTAACTTAGTTTAGTTAACAGATTGATTTAATCAGGATTAGCCATATGTGAAAAATAATCTAAGCTAATTTTAACGATTCAAACTAACATAATCCAAATATCGAAAACAATTCTTTTAACCTAACCTAACTTACAGTTGAAAGCTTAACAAGTTTAATTTATCTATTTTACCGCATCTTTTACAGAGCAATACAATTTACAGTGACAAGAAAAGCCTTTATTCATTTATTTCAACCGTTTGTTATTTTATTATTTTTGTGAGAATATGGCATATATATAATAATATTATAAGGCGTACAAAAGTTAAAATACAGGAAGAAATAACGAAGCAAATAGAGATCATGACAACAGGAGATCAAATTACATTAGAAAGTCCACGAAAACGGATAATACCAAAGACAGAACGAAAAGTCAACTGATACAGTTAGAGAAGAGAAGCTTAATAGAATAACAGAAACCATGTGAGAATTGAAAAACATATTTCTACGATTTGGAGAAAGAATTGTATCTCTGCAATCTGCAAAAGTCTAAAAGATAAACAATATCACGAGCGACTACAACCAGGGATTAACTAAGCTAAGCAGTAAAAGTAGAATCTGACTCTACGGTAATACCAATAATTTTGCTCAGCACTTCCAATCAAGCCGCCACAAAGTTTTACATAGTGATAGAAATGACCTTCATAAAACATTCATCTGAAACCTGAAGACACATTTTGACAACATGAAGATGCACATTCGAAAGATTTACAATGGTAACTACGAAGTGACTTACTGTTTGCAATTCACAATTTTGAAAGATTGTTTTTTCAAATACTTTTAGTAATTACCAATTTTTAGAATGGCATCAATAAATACTTTAGGATTTAACAGTAGGATAATCACATGAATGAAGACGCGACAGTTAAGCATTTGTCTCTTTATTTTGAAACTGCAGTTGTAGAGAATTTGTTATTATTGTCAGAACTTATGATGAGCTTAGGACTTTTGACATTTTGTATGAAGTAAAATTGTAAAAGTAGTTGGTGGCAAAAAGACCATACTAGCAGAAGCCACGAGATCCAAGGGAACCACGACCTGAAGCCTCAGCCACAACACAGCAACAACAACAATGACAGAAATGGCAACAATGAGAGAAGTCATAGCAATAACAGAAATAACAGTAATAATGCAAAAAGGCAACAAAGCAGTAGAACACAACAAATACAAAACGAGCAACAAGGGATCAAAATCAAAAACAATGACCAACAACAAGAAACCGACATTTAGTAAGGTACGTACAGAGAAATATATCAAAATATAGGGCGGCGCCTAATAGAATAAATGGGAAAGGTAAAAAGATTGTTAGAAGATAAAAGAATATGGAGTAAAACAGCAAAAAGATGCATAGAATCGAAATATTATACGCATCATACAGGCACGTAAGAATGAGAGGGCAATTACAGACGAAGGAAAAGGGACAATAATGTAATATTCGGTCACAGTAAAAATTATTTAAGTTTTACTTAAAGCAAGAGTAATGTATGTAAATGTATAATTGTGCATAAATACACTAATGTTTAAATCATCTGCCATCTGGGTTTTTACAGAACCGAATTTTCCTTTCTTATATTACACCCACAAGCTACTCTCTGTGTGTGATCATACACCTAGTGAACTCATAAGGAATGCCCTGTAATATATGCTGAATTGAACTTTAAGAAAATTCAAAATACTTTAAATTCCAACCAGGCATTAATTATTTTCCTGCAATATAAAAAATAGAAGGATGGTAAATAACAACAATAGGAATAGGTCAAGAGTGTAACGATAACATTTATTCTTCCTTTTCGTGTAATAAAACTGCCTACCAAGAGCAAAAGCCACAATTTTTGAAACTATTTGATGTTACTGTGGGTATCCTATTCAATAACATACACAGATGCTTTTCTTGTTAGCAGTTTATGTCGATTCGAATCTACATTTTTCTCGTTCATGTTTAACTTCAATTCAAAAAAAGAAAAGTTTCATATATTAAAAAACCTTTGGGATTCATATTTTAATGATTTAAATCTAGGCAAAAATTAAATTTTCTCCTCTACTTTGCATTATTACGAAACATGTTTGTAGGAACAGACTGACAATAAGCTATTTTATTACGTAGGAGCCTTTGAAACGAGATACCCGTTTTACATAAAGTTAATTCCAACTAAAGTAATTTAATTACATCCAATTTTATTATTAAACTAAAATCCTATATTACCTAGTACCTAGTAGTATATTAAATTTATGTGTCCATACATGACTACATGCAGCTTTATAAAGTGCAAAGGTGACAAAATATGTGCCAGTTTATTAATAAATTCGCAATAGTTAAACCTAGAATTATCTAATTAAAATGAGATTTATAAATAGCTTTTGCTATATTTGAATTTGTATATTTTCAGTTCATTGCAACAATGGGAATATGTAACATACACAGCAACAGCTGAATTAAAGTGAGGTTTCATGTTATACGTATAATTAATATTGGCCAAATTCCGGTTTGCCCTCACACATTAGCATTAATTTCCTAATATTTCAAAATGTAATTAGGGTCAGTTATTGAATGGTGGTTTATGTTTTTAAATTTCAGGAAAGAATGTGGTTCAAAGTTCAGATCGCCGCTTCGACAGGCCGGATATTAATCACCTTGAAATATTGCCTATTTAATACGAAGCAGAAAAAATCGACAATCATTCTTAATTTGAAAATAGAAAAATGGAAAAATTAATATACCAGATTTCGTGTAAGCAAAAATAACCTAAAGTTCTAACTATTTGCAGACTTCTGAACACCAATATCTTAATTGAAAACTTTTCTATAATTCTGGTGTTACCCACGCAGGTAATTTTGGTCTACTTTTTTTCCTTAGTAAAGTATTCAAAGCTACTACATTTTAATGATTCCGAATCTTTTGTTCTCGAATTTCTTTAGACAGGTTATTTATCTTATACAAAAATACACCTGAACTCGGAATGGTTTTTTGGTGCTATTCTCGGAAACGTTTTTGTCTAGTAGGTTTTTATTGTAAAAAATTGACTAGCACATCTAAATATCAGTTTAAACGTAAAACGAATTGATTTGTTATTTAGTTACAAAATTTTGATTAAAAGAGTGCAAGGAGAATTTAACATTTTACTTTTGTGGCTTTAATATTCATAGATTATGTTATAATTAAGTAATTCAATTCATTATTGTGAAATGAAACAGCAAGAGACTGAAATGAAGTAATACCCTCTAGGATTATTTTTGAAGTAAATAAATCTTTTAAAGCACTTACTGGATCTTCTAAAACTCGTCGTCGCTGTTATAATAGCACGATGCTTCCTGGAAATGTTCTTTGATTTGAAAGTTTACACTTTGGAGTACGCTTTAAGTTGTTGGCCAAACAAGTACTGCCAGGAACAGGTGTAAATTTCACTGAATTGCACGTTTTCCTTCTTCGTCTGTTGTGCATCCATAATTTCAGGAATCAGACACCTTCAGGAAATTGTCGAAAACCTTTTTTCACAAAACTGCTTGGTTGTTTGCTCTAAGAGTTAGTACAAGCAATTTTTAGAGGATAGTAACTGAGTTCAATCAATAGCTCCGTACTTCCTGCGAAATTATTATTATTATTTTTTATTATGCATCTACAAAAACAATAATACATTCTATGAAATACATAACACATATGATTTGTCCACAAAGCACTAAGTACTTGTGTGTGGGTTCTAGAACGAGTAGGCGTATACGTAAATTGACACATAACTCGAAAAATCTCAGCATCGGGAAGGCCACCAACTTATACACCCTGCGTTCGGTAAGGTACATCTGACAGCTATTTTTACTCGGGATCGTCTGCCTGTTCTTGTCACTCAAATAAAAATTCAGATTTGAGTGACAAGAACAAGAGACGATTTCGAGCAAAAACAGCTGTCAGATGTACCTTACCGAACGCAGGGACAGTCTCATCATTTTTTCAACCAACCTAGGTCTGAGATTCTCCAAGCCGTACGCCTATAAGAAATGCTCTAGCTATGCACAAATAATAATAATAATAATAAACTGTAGTTTGTTTTTTTCTACATATTGCCCTTCAAAGTATTCGAAAGTTGGCAAATTAATTAGAAAATTTAGATATTATAATACGGAAAAAAACAAACCCCACTACCATATTTAGAGTTATTAACTACGTAAGCATAGTAGTCTATTCCTCTTTATCTTATTTAGTGTTTTATCAAAATGTTAAATTTATTTATGCTTTTACACAATTTAAAATTTTTTGGGATAAAGTTATAATATAAAACTTAGAACATGTGTAGACCGCATGACCTTGTACAGCTTTTCTGAACAACCTAGGTACAGTTTGCGCATTATTAAATGAGACACGAGCTGCAGCATACCTGCCAGTGCTATTCCAAGGTTGTGTAAATTAGCAGCTAGGTAATATCTGATTTTTGTAAAATAAAGGGTTTTCCAATAAGAGGTGTTATTTTGAATAGCCCGCTATTTCGGTAGATGTCACTTTTGAAGCTATCATTTTTTGACATTTGACAAGTAGAAACTACGCCATTAATAAATATGGAACGATACACGCTTCAACAACGCATTGAAATTATTAAAATTCACTATAAAAATGGTGAAAATTTGGCAGAGACGGTTCGTAAAACTCGAACATTTTTGGGTCACCGTGAAGCACCTTGTCGGACCGCAATACAGAAATTGGTGAAAAAATTCGAGCTCTTGGGACAAGTTAGTGATGTGAAGAATAAAACCCGTGCACGTCGCTCAAGAACAGCCGAGAATATTGCTGTTGTAGCCGAAAGTGTTAAAGAAAACCCAGGTTTGTCCATTCCTCGTCGTTCATTGGAATTAGCCATTCCACAAACGTCATTACACCGTATTTTGCATAAAGATTTGGGTCTTAAGGCTTATAAAGTCCAGTTAACACAAGAACTCAAGCCGGCCGATCATCAACAACGTCGTGTCTTTGCTGATTGGGTCGTTGAAATGCATGAAAATGATCCAGAATTCCATCGAAAAATCATCTTGAGTGATGAGGCCCATTTCCACCTCGGTGGCTTCGTCAACAAGCAAGATTGTCGGATCTGGGGCTCAGAAAATCCAAGAGTTATTGTTGAAAAGTCTCTCTATCCTCAACGTGTGACTGTTTGGTGCGGTTTATGGTCCGGCGGAGTCATTGGACCTTACTTTTTCGAAAATGAGGCTGGAGCAACAGTTACGGTGACTGGATTGCGCTATCGAGAGATGATTAACGATTTTTTATGGCCGGAATTGGATGGTATTGATCTGGACAACGTTTACTTTCAACAAGACGGCGCTACGTGCCACACAAGCAACGAAACCATTGATCTTTTACGGAAAAAGTTTCCGGACCGTGTTATCTCTCGAAGAGGTGATCACAATTGGCCACCGAGATCTTGTGATTTAACACCTTGCGACTTCTTTCTTTGGGGCCACGTGAAAGAGAAGGTCTACGCCAACAGCCCAGCGTCGATTCAAGACCTCAAAGATGGAATTCGTGAGGCTATCGAGGACATAGGGCAGCCACTTTGCGATTTGGTTATGGAAAATTTCATGAAAAGGATATTGTCCGGTAAGCGTGGTCGTGGTGGTCATTTGCCTGATGTTATTTTCCACTATTAACGGCATACCTTCCTCTTTATAATGAAATAAACATCCGATCATTTATATTAAAAAATGGCACTTTTCTTTGAATATCAAAATAACACCTCTTATTGGAAAACCCTTTAGTATTATGTTTCGGAAAAATGCGGAGACAATTGTGGAAAATGTGTAGTTGCATGCATAAAGCTTATAATTTTTTTATTTATTTGAATATAATACAGATAATAAAGAAGATAAATTTATAATAAATCAGGTTCGATCAAAATACCTTTTCACTTTTAAAATGGTATAAGAAAAAAAATAAATTGCAATCGCTTCATGGTTTGTGTTTTATAGAATGTTCTTCGATCTGAAGTTAAATTTTTAAAGGGTATGCTTCAAAACAATAGAAATATCATACATTACAACAAAATCAAGATAAAATAATTTGAAATATAAAGGATTTGTACCCTGGGTCTCGTTGAGCAGCGTCAGCGAAGCAGACGTTCAACAAGCATTTCTTAAGAAGAACTGGTAGCAACCCCTACTCGTTACTTTCATTGCAAATTATTTTTCTTCTGAGAGAAATCTTGATTTTTCTAAATTTCTAACATTTCCAATGTTTCGAAGCATACCTACTCTTAAGAGAATCGAACTCCAGTTTATTCTTTAGTGTGGCAATTTGCCTTTCCATCATCATCCTTAATGCTGTATCATCAGCAAATGAAATAATTTTCGAGTTTTCTGTGATACTAAGTAAGTCATTTATATACACCACCAAAAGAATTGGACCAACGACAGTTCCTTGTGGAACACCCATTTATATAATTAGTTAATCACTAAATGCATCATCTATCTTTACGATTTGTTTCCTGTTTTTAGGATACGATTGAATTAATTTATTAGCTGTTACTCGTATACCCATATTATCTGGTTTACGGGAGAGAGTGTAATGACAAACGGTATCAAAAGCTTTTGCAAAATCTAAAAATATGGTTAAATTCTTCCTAAGCCCATCTATCTTTAATACACTTTTCTACAATTTTAGCGATGTTGCTTGTTAATGAACTAGGTCAGTAATTAGTAACTTGATCTTTATCAGCAGCTTTATCTAAAAGAATTATTCTGCTATTTTTTGGAATTTGCAGAAATTTTCCATTTGTTAAGCAGAAATTAGTTAGGTATATGAATAAGAGGTTTACTTAATTAAAAGCAGAGTTATATTCACTCCAGACTTCCCTCTTTGCGCTTATTTTTTTCCTTATTATTATTAACATTATTTTTCATGTTGCTTTATTGTATTATGCTTGCACAATAAAATCATTATTCATTATTATTACTGAAAAGTTGCATATTTGGCTATTCTTATTAAAATGAGATTTGTTATTCCATCATATAATCCTGTGATAGGTTTTTAAACATTTTATGTTTGTGTGTTTCATTTTTAGTAGTTATTAAAATAATTTAGATATTTTAATCTAATAAATTTGTTGACTTTTTTTGTCATTTTAACAGATACTTTTTGAATGAATGAATTAAAATAATCAGTTTTTGCACATTATTCCATTGCTTTCATTAACTACTACTGTTTTCCTATTAGATCTGGCTACTGCAAAAATCAGATAATGATCCGCTATAGTAAACTCAAGTATGTTATGTAACCCCGAATGGTTTCAAGTGAAAGACTGGTTGGATTTTTTGTAAATATATGATCAGTACACGATTGAGATAAGTGAGTTACCCTGTTTGGTTTATTAATAATCGATGTATATCCAAACTCACCTAACAAGTTTAAATAATCATTCATCACTGTATTTTCTGAATCAAGAATATTTATGTTAATATCTCCTACAAAGACTTCAAATGAATGAGTTCTCCTGTCCAGTATTAACTTCAAGCCCTGCAAAAAGTCCTCGACATCAGATAATGGTGGGCAATATACTGCTACAATGCCATAACTATTGTTTTGTTTTAGGCATGATAAGAATAGGAAGGAAATGTCATTGTTACTAGGAATTATTCCAGCACCACATCTAGTGACATTTTTAACATAAATTGCAACCCCATCAGTTTGATTCAACTTACCACAGTTATAAAACATATTGTAATTCTCTATAGAAAGCTTATCTTCGACTTTGCAAGTTTCTGATAGAATAATACGTCTTCATTAAAACTTGCAGTATCCAAAGAAATTAACAACTCATCAATAGACTACTATAAAAATGCAATTTAAAATTAAAATCATCCATACTATTATATAAAGTTTTATTATTCAAAATTTACAATCATAATTCAAACAAATAGAAATGAGAAGCGATAAAAATAAATATTGACTTTAAAAATGAAATGCAACGCTTATTAATCTATGCACGTGCTTTCATCTGTTAAGCATATACATACCGCACTTTAACAATAAATATATAAAAAGGACAGAAAATTGCTTCGTATACAATCAATAAAGAATGAGAATTATGTGTTTCTACTTATAATTTCATTTTTCTAGATTTTTAGGTCTTTATATGCGTCTATATGTTTAATAGTACTATTTAACTGTATGGTAAAAAATTCTGCCATCATGCGACCACACTTTGACCCTTACAGTTATGTTTTGCGCTTCCATCAATAACTCAAGTTGTTCCTTAGATAGGTTTTCTCTAATTTGTAATTCCGGTATTTGTTACCATCTTCTTATGTCTCTGTCTCTATCTGTGACTTGTAAAGCTAATAATAAATGAACGAGATTTATTAAGTTGTACTTGCCCAATGCGATGTGTTCTGTTTATATGACACTATAATTATTAGAGTTATGGATGTCTTTGTCATTTTGATCTTGTGTATTAGTATACACTTTCATCCTAGACTACATTAATCTCTGGTTCACTTCCTTTGTAAAGGTTTTCTAAGTTACTGTACTTCATATATCCCTTCAAGTAATATTGTATTATACGGATCTTCAAGTAAAAATAGGTTTTCGTTTCCATGATCTTATAAAGGGCTATTTGGTACTAAAGCACTGATTGTCTAGTGACTTTGGAATATTCATAGTAGCATTTGCATCAATACCGGCTGTTGACAACTTATTTTTGGTCACCATAAGAACTATCCACATTTTCTAAGTTTTCAAGATTAATTATATCTGGATAAGTTATACCATTTCGATTTTGCGTCTTCTGTTCTTATGCATCTTGAATATATTTGCTGTAATCAACAGCATCTGCATTCAGTGGAATCGTTTTTCATAATTTATGGAAGATTCTCCATTTGTAGAACCTGCGACAACAGTGGATAGAAAGTACTCTTTGTTAATACGCCGTTTAAAGTTTTTGTTTTATTTTGCCACTCACGAACGGTTTTCTTCCAATCGTGTTTGAATGGTTTAAACACATTCGCAACTGTCACTTGTATAATATGACTAGTATTTGGTGAAAGTGCATATAAAATAACTTGATTATCATTACATCGTTTGCTAAGCTGAAGCGACCGTCAACAAATAAAATAACAGGTCTAGGTATTTCATTTGTGAACTCCATTGACTGCATATTCGCTTTTCATACATCCAGTGTTCAGGCATAGATTTGGCAAGTGCTACGGGTTGTTTTATGTGTGGAAACAAACCATCAGATAAACGGATGAAGTGTATTACCGTCAGCAGAAAGCACTAATAATGCTGTTATTGTCTCCTTTTCAGAACCATTTTTTTAGTTCATAAACGTTGTGCCAGCATTTTGGTGCCGAACCTTCTCCTGTTTTAGGGCACATGGAAAAACTAGTTTTGTCGCCATTGAAATTCTTTGTGGATTTTTTATAACGTCCAAGAGTTTATTGTCCTTCAGGTCGCCTTTTTTTAAATACAGTTTGTCTTCCTTCTGTCAAAACTATTCATTGAACTGTATTTATCCAGACCGCAAGCTGGATTTTCTCATCTACTGTCAGAACTGTAGTGTAGGTAGACCAATTTCACGTGGGCCTTTCTTGATTCTATTTTAAATTTTATCCAAAATTGTAGTTTTTTTGCACTCTATAATTACGACGAGCTACTCTTATGGACATTGTGCCATTTTTAATACGTTCCAATGAGCTTTCTGGATATTGGTGTATTGGTCGTATAATATCTTTTTTATGTGGTATTTTCTGTAAATGATTAATTTGGATATAAATAGCAACGTGATCAAGCAAATAGTCATAATTGATTTAATAATTTACACGGTCGATACTGGTAAAGAACATCCTTTAATCGACCATCTATATACAACCCAGTCGCCTACTGGAAAATGCAGATTGTTTTGTATTTCTTTTTACTATATTCAATGATGATTGAAATATTTCATAAAATAGATCTGTTTGACTTGAATCAATAAATTTCGTCAATTCTCAGTAGTCGACCATGTTAAAATAAATAAAGACGGGTGTTAATTTAGTGTATTTTAGCAAAAACCTATTTTTTTTATTACGTACAAAACAACTACAAATTACACAAATTACAAAAACTGATAATTAAAAGATAAAGACACTCTATTCTAACAAGTGTGATCCAAAGTAAATTAATTATATTATTTTACTTACAAAACTACACTGCAGTGAATACCGCCGCCATTACACTGTAACTATATTAGCAATTGTGGAAATATTAGTACGGCAAGACGAGATGTTAGTAATCCTTAAAGCATTTGCAAAAGGAAAAGAAGTTGCAAAAAGAAAAGAATTTAAATTCCCTTGTTTATTATGCTCCTTTATATCACAGACTGGACGATCTACAGATTTGGTCTACTTTTGGACGTATTTACCCTATTTTATTTTCCATCTCTTTTATCTATTTACTATGCTGATACAATTTCTCGTTTCAAGATTTTATTTTATACCCGAGACGGCTTTCTCGATATAATTTATAAACTTCTCATCATTGCACATTGCAGCTGTGGTGTTAGTGATAATGAAATTTATGTCTTCCAGCTAGTCTCTTGTGAACGAAATTTTACTTATTACAGTCGATAACGTTAATTATAATTTTATAAAATAGTAATAGGAACTGAAACACTCGCGGTACACGCAAACACGTCTACTCTCTTTGAAAGCGCATACTAATAGTTACTTCGTCTGTTCTGATATTTCTTGGATAAAGTTGATAAGTGAATTTCTAGATGCTGTTAGACACCTCTTCTGTGAAAGTCCGATGGGTGCCAGGCGAATTAAAGGTCAAAAAAGGTCAGCTTATCTTGTCAATGTTAGAAAAGGTCTTCACAGGTAAGCGAATTTACGACACCCTGCTGTGACGAACTTTACTGTAATTTACTGTAAGCTAAGTAGCAATTAAGTCATAAGCGCACTATATCTTTTGGAATACTATAAAGTATTTTTCTATTACCTTGTGTACCATTATAATTTTTTTAATCGGGTGTAGCCTGGAAAAAATTATGAATGCGATTTCGTTGAATTTGCGCCCCTTATAAGTAGCGCCCGCGTGTTAGACACGCACTGCCCGCCCGCCAGCTACGGCCCTGCTTTTCTCAACCTATTCGTAGTCATTTGATCAGATTATTTCAGATACTCCCGTCAAGGAGATTCTGAATCGAGTTTTCTAACCTATGTGGCTTTCCTTTCGTACTGGTTAAGACGCAAATTACCAGGGTGTTGAGTCAATGGAAGTTTTCTGTCTTGAGCATAAAGATTGGTTTGAACGCTTACATAGAGTTGATCATTGTTAAAAGGCCTTTGAAAGGCACCTTGTTTGAATGTTTTAATCTTGTAATTCTGACTGACTTTTTGATTGTTTCTTATCGATAGATATGTGAGATCTTGAATATTCAATTCTAACTGACTATTATTGACACAAATTGAACAAAATTGGTTTTTCCAATCCTCTCGCATCGCATCTGCTTTCATATAATATATTTCAAAATTAAAGTCGAGGAGTTCTTTTCCTTACGTTTCATTTCTTTCAGTTGATTAATTTTTATTTTACAATTGTAATGCATTGGCACGTATCACTTTGGTAGGAGTTTTCAAGTTCAAATGTTTCTGAAATGGTTATCTGAATGAGTTAGTATTCTAAATATTTACTATCCATATACCCCATAAAAAGAAATAAGTGGGTATGAGTGAGAAAAAATAAAGGAGGGCATTTATCCGTCAGTATAAAATCCCACAGATTTGTTTTATAAAAACCTTCGATTGATTATTTCTTGTTTCTTTTTGTTGCGGTCTTTTCCTGGTTTATGAATTTTGTTTTTTTTTACTAATCGCGCATATCCTGAAATTAAGTTAAAAACAACAAGCTAAGATTTTGAAACATGATTTAGGGATCGTGGTGCACATCAGCAAAAGAAATTGAAGAGACAAAATCCGAAAGAAGGGTCAGGACAATGTTCTCTTTAGACTGCATGCTTTCTCAATTTCAAGAAAAAAAATAAAATATTTATTAGGTTCTCCGGGGGCTTTTGTTCCAACACAGTGACGGAAAATACCATTCCCTTATACCCTACGTTTTCATAAAGCTAGATGAAATACAAAACTCCTTCCTTGTATTTAATTTCTACGATATTCTTATTAAACTTGATATCTTGGAAAGTTTTTAAAAAATAGCAGGATTTGTAGGTTTTTCTTTAAATATAGTTTTTATATTTTGTCGAGTTCTTTGTAATGATTAGTATGTATGCAGTTGGTTTGGAATAATTCAATATGAATAACTTTTCACTTAAATAAAAATACTGTTATGATATGGAGAGCTCTTTTTTCAGGGTCCTTATTTTTCTTCGTTTGGTTCTTAATTTTTTTATTAAAACGCTATTTTCTTGACAATATTAATTTATATTTTACTGTCATTACATTTATCAAACAAAAAACAAAATTTTTCTTTATACTCTCTTTTTTTTATCATTTTCAAATATCACTTCATTTTTAATATCATCACATTTACATTTTTAATATCATCACAATACGTATTGTTTTTCAGATTATAAAATACATCATACAAAACTGCAGTTTCTATATTTAACTAAATACGTATTATATGGAATTACCTAACCAAGATCACACTGAATTTGACTTTCTGTTTATTATCCCCATTCTCAATACCAAGTAATCCGCGCATAACCGGTAAATTACTTTATTTGCTCGTTAACTCATTTTATCTTCTGCCCCGGTACTTACTCTGGAGATGCTGAAATTGTCCGACATTGTTATGGGGATCATTATATTTACGTCGCGAAATGCATATAATAAATTGTGTACTCCTGTGTAACATTTACGTTGAAATAACTTCATCTGTTGAGCAGGGAGCAGTTGCTGTTATAATTATGGTAGTCTTATAAATACTAAACATAGCAATTGTTCTTCGTGGAAATAACGAGCTAGCGGTTTAGAAACTGCCGAGTAGTTCAGTGTACTACACTAGATGGAGTAGGAATTTTGCATAGTCGTCCAAATGTTTGTTCCCTTCCTAGATCTGTGGGGGTTTATTTGAAGTATTATCCATGATTCTGCTGATAAACAGTTTTGGTATTGTTGGTGACTTTATTTAATTGATGATGATGTCACCTAGAAACTTCTCGGTAGATTAAGGGGTTAGATTCAACAAACTCTTTTCCTTTAAGCCCTTTTATTACTAACGTCGCATTTGTAATTAACAAGGCTGGAAAGTTACCGAAATAATTACATTTTAAACATGTTTACAAACAAATCACAAATTGGTTTTGTTTTAGTCCACAAATAAAAGGGTATTTAATCATATAAACGTATCCAAATACTTCGTTTCAATTTAACACGGTTTGTTCTCCATTCTCTTTTATGGTTGTATGTTTACCCGTACAATCGATGCGGTTGATGTGTAACGTGAGTTCTAATGGTTACTCTGAGAGTAAGGCTTAATTAAAATCCAATAGGTAAGTTTTGAACTGGCCCAGTGATATATTGCGGCTTCTGGAATTCACTTAAACGCTACATTCCAAAACGTCAGTAATTAATTATTGGCGATGCGTAATTAAGAGCAACGTTTTACTACTGGCACTTTGTAATAGATGGTATAACATTGACCGGATATTAAGACTTTCGAAATTACACTCGCAACGAAATAATTAAGTCGAATTTCCGCTTTCCGCACAACCGAATAGTTTGTTTATAAATTATCTTGATGTTAAATACAATTTTGTTACATTACATTGCTTACTGATTAACGTTTTAGCGTGCTTGTATTTTGATAAGTGTACTAGAGCGCTAAATTAAATTAAAGATTTGTAATGAAATTTTGAGAGATGTGCTGATAAAAATAATCTCAAATAAACTCCAATATTTTGTTGAAATTTCGTTTGCACTTTCTATAAAATTAAAACAAACACCAAATCTATTTGCAAGGTTTAAACAGTGTTATTCAAATTAAATTGAGCTTGGTAACGAATGTAATCTAAATTCTATACGTCGTAATAAGTAAAACAATAGAAGAAAACGTGCATGTGGAAAGAACGTGTAGGTATAAATAGATAGTCTTAATAACATTCCTTTAGATTGATCTCACGTTTTCTCTAACGATAATTTAGTTTATATTTTGTTATGACATTGTGAAACTCCTGAGGAGCTAGTTATGCTAAAGTAATTTGCGTTTTATTACATTTGATCCCAAAACAGCACCAAGGCCGAAAATAATCAAGTTTTGGATATTGGAAGTATAAGACACTAACAGGGATACCAACTGTCATTTATTAAGCTATTAATAAAATCCTTGTTGATTGCCAGCTAGCTAAAGCGTTAATTCACCGTAAGGATTGCAAATTTGTGCGCTAGATTAATTAGGATGAGGTAGGATGCAAACGCATTAAAAGTGAAAGTACGAAGCAACCAATTTCGATTATGAACTAACCGATTGCTCGGTGTATTGGTTGGTTGATTGGTCGAAAAGTGAAATTAAACAGGTATAACACTGAAAATAAAAACTCTTTAATAACAGAAAAGATGAGAAAAATAGGCAATGGAAGTAATTAAAAATTCTTGTTGACGGATCAAGCATTACCAGTAGGAAGAAATAATATTAGTAGCGAGTTAGTACCCTTGGCGCTTGCTTGACAGATGGTCAAATTCTATCTGCGATTTAGTAAATGAAACTTGATAGTTGCAACCCAAGAGCTGAACTTAAATAAGGTCTCTTTTAATAAGAGGTTTCATTTTTATAATTTGTGTTAACGAAAGAATTTTCAGCTTAAATACATGAATAGGGTTTTTTTATATTGTAAAAATCTCCTGGACCGACCGTCCCATATACTGAGTCAACAATGCTTGCTTTTTTCTTAATGGCATCCTGATGTGAACTCAAACAGTCATAAGACTCGAGTAGCCAAAAATGACAGTTACAGTAGATTTCTCTCTTAGAGGCTTGAAATATACGAAACAAAGTCAAAAAATGAACAAATGTGATTTATTTATTAACTAGTAACTACATTGACCAAGTTTAAAGCCGCAGATGGGCCAGCTTTTTAACAGATTTGTCCTTCAAATGACTGAGAAGCATACATATTAGCTTTAGACAATATGCTATTCTGACCTTTTCCCGAACGAAACGATTCTTCGTAGGTTCTTCAAAAATCATTGGTTTTTCCATAAACATCTACTAGAAATTAATGATCCACGCACAGGGTTACTATAGACTTTGCCCAAGATTTTAAGTATTTCACACATTTATTGTAACACAGAAAATTTTACAAAAAAGATTAACTTCTTGTTTAATCACTATCTTTCAGTGTTAAGAAAGGAATCTCTAAAAGCGAATAGTTTGGTTTAGAAGATTTGGCAATTTAAAGCAATAATGCTTTAATAATAGATAAATAAACAGAGTAACCTAACAAACATCTGAAGACCTTCGTCATTACTTTTTTTATGTTTTATAAACTGCGCTAGCTATTCTCGTATACTGCAGTTAATAGAAATTGTTTCTTCAAGGGAATTGTTCTACTGGCGTAACTAAAAATCACCATGATGCTTGGGGGTGTAGCGATTTATTAGGAGCTTTCATAATTTATTATTTTATAAAAATCATATTGTCATGCCGAGATCAATCAATTAGATCCAGTGCAGCCGACGTCATCATCATCAGCATCTTCATTGTTGATTGCTTCGGGATACAATGCCTTTAGTAGCTATTTATTACTCTTCTTAAAGTCTTCAGCTCTTGCCTGGTGGCGTGAGCGTGGAATTGGAGAGCAGCGTTACGTTGAGTTAGACAAAGACGAGCAAACCAAGGCGGTGGGCACCGCCACAGAGATTCCTGCAAATCGAATTCTCAGCCCAAGGTTGGGTCACAAATGGTTTTCTGGTTGAGGTGATAGCATTGCTGAAATCGGTGAAATCAACTTTTTGTTAACAAACCGCCGAAACAACACATGGAACATAAAGATCGGAGACTTTCTGGATCCCCATGGAAATACCCTGTGACGTTGAAAGTCAGCGAGAGATCCCACGGTAATCCTAGGAATCAATATTATCATACGAATTCAAAATGAGATGGTGGGTTTAGTTCCATTCTTGGAAATCACTGAAATGTGGTTGTGATGGGTGTGGACAAATTGTAGCGCATGTTTGAATTGATAATATTAGTTTTAGTTATCATTAGGATAGAAGAGCTGAATTGATAATATACTTAAGGTCCGGGGAAAAGAGTGATTATTTGTCTTTATTGCAATTTATTGCAAATTGAGTCTTGTCTTGGGCTATGAAAAAAAATAAAAAGCCACAACGTTGCAGAATCATGTCAACTACATGATACATACTTCGTAAGGATGCTTTTGCGATTTGCTCTCGAGTCTCAAACAGTATATTTCGATTGCTTGTGATTTCCACCCTCAAATACTTGAACTTCATCACTTGTTCCAACACTTCTCCGTCAATCTTTAATTTACATCTTGTGGGTTCTTTCGCTATTACCATTACTTTACTTTTTGTTATTAAAATTTCCATGTTGCATCGTGATGCTGTTATTGAAATCTATATAGTCTTTACAGATCATCTTCTGCACTAGCTGCCAGCATAGCGTCATCGGCATAGCAAACTACGTTCACTTTAGAATTTCTTGCAATGTATCCGTTCAGCTGTTTTAGATTCTTAATTATTTTGTTCATTATTAAGTTGAGCAGGAAAGGGCTTAGAGAGTCCCCTTGTCTCACGCCTTTATTTATTGAGATCTCTTCAGTATATCCATAAGATATACGAATTGCGGTTTTTCCATCTGTATTTAACTCGTGTATTATGTCTATGATACTGTTTTCATGTAAGATATTTATTACATCTTCCTTTCTCACTCGATCAAAGACTTCTTTTAGATCGACAAAGCATACATAAAGGGGGCTGTCATATTCAGTAGCCTTCTCAATAAGTTGCCGCATAATGAAGATTGCATCTATCGTGCTTCTGTTTCTCTGAAACCGTTATTTTTCTTCTACTATGTTTATGTTCTTTATTAATTTGCTTTTAATCACAGTGGTAAACCGTTTTAGAGTTGCATGTAGCAATGATACCTCTCGATAGTTTTCTTTGTCTTTGCGGTCTCCCTTCTTATAGATGGGTACAATATAGCTATCCTTCCATTTATTTGGTACTCGTCTGTCTTGTAATAATTTGTTAAATAGTTCGTTTAACCGTACTATTAATGTCTCTCCGCCATATTTGATTAGTTCATTGCCGATTCTATCGGGTCCTGGAGACTTTCTGTTTTACATTTTCTGTATTGAACTTTGTATTTCATTCATATCTACACCTTTAGGTTCGTCGTTTGTGTTGTTGCTACGATTGATCTTTACTTTTTGGTCCCCTTCACTACGATACAGCTTTTTAAAATGCTCCATCCATTTTTTACTCTCTGTGTTATTGATTTTTACAGTTTCTTTTATCTGGTTTCGTAGCATCCTCCATATTTGCTTCTGCGCACCATACGAATCGTGCTCTATTTCGCTTGTGTACCTTTCCCAATATTCTGTCTTTATTTCTCTATTTTTT
>VTPC01006106.1:0-34957 GCA_011009095.1 Ignelater luminosus
AAAAACAACGCGAACGTATTGTAGTTATGCATGTTTTAAAGACAGAAATAAAAAGAGAACAAAAAAGACACTGCGGCAATAAAAAACTGCGGAAATATTTTATTTTACTTGAAATTACTTTCAATATTATTTATCAAATGGCGTTTTCTTAATTATTCAAGATATGTTCATTATCAGTTCCTAAATATCAATGTCTTAAATTTCACTATATTGGATCTTTTCTTTATATATGGTCTACTACTTGAGAAGGCATCTAAATAGATTAGTGTGAACAGCTCAAAGAGTTGTTAATGCACTAACGAAACGAATGTGACCAATCATTTTTTAATAATTTGGACTCTGTTTCATTGCAATTTAGAATCATTATAAAAGCAACAAAACGAATTTTTTTAACTATTATACGTATGTATACGAAGATATTTAAAACCAATAGCTACCTAATTTTAATGACAGTCAAGACACCTGATATTTAGCTATCCGTAATCAATTAAAGAAATTAATTTCGACCTTTGTAGGAATAATCTATGTACCTTAATTAATTTTTGTCATTAAAACATATTATCACCATAAAATCACTTTCTCATTTAAGTGTTGATCAACTCGGTGGTGCCCAAAATTATAATGAATATCAATATTAGCACTTTTTGGTTTTTAATGCTTGCCTTTACGTATACCCAGTGCTTTCAAGACAATGAGCTGCCGGAGCTGTGCGGTAAAATACTTAAGTATTAGCTGTCACAGTTTATCATGGTTGCATTAAATGTTTAAAAAACATATATGCATGAGAAATATTGATTAAATTCTCTACATATAAATAGGGTATTTTGGGTAATAATTAGAAAAAAGATTAGTTACGCAGTTTAAAAACATTGCTGAATAATGGAAATGCATTAATAAGAATTTTTACGATAAGTGTATTTTTCCTAACGGTTTTGTGACAGTAAGAATTTATACTAAAATATTATTTACTTAAGGAGGGTAGCTTATATAAAATAAATGTCTGGTATAGGCACCTACAACTAAGTTCTTCTGTTTCATTTACGCTAATAAAATTGTCAAGGGATAGAATAAAAAATAGTTTAAAAAAAGATGCATCAGCATTGCGGTAGAATCTTTATCTGGTATGGAATAGATTGAAAAAGATTCAAATGGAGTCACGGTATTTCATCAGGTGACGATCAATGGTAGGACTGCACTTTAGATGGGAAGGAATTTAATTATTAGAAAATACAACTTTAACTATAATTATTTGGATACCTTTAATTTCTAGAATTTATTGATTACTATAATGAAAGTCTCGTGCAGCTAAGACAAAGCTGTAATTATTATTGTCGAGGTTGTCGGTCATTTTAGCCATCTGTTAAATACCGACCCTCTTAAGGGGGCGTAACTGACCGTCGGCCCGGGTTGCCCTGTACCTAAGGGAACTAAGAAAAACAAAAAAGAAGACACACACTCGAATATGTGCAAAGCGAGCGTGCACATCTATGCATAATTATAAATAAGTTAGAATGTATTAGCACATCGATACATATATATTAAATTAGTTAAAATACGTTATCACAAAATACATAAATAAGTTATAATATGTTATGTTAATTAAATATTTGTAATTCAAGAAATATACTAAGTGAAAATCGAGCATTTGTGGTATTATAATAATTACTGCAGGATAAGAAGGCTTACCATAGCCGACAGAAACTAGGGAGCAGTGTGCTCCACAAAATCAAAATCAAAAAAACCCAACAATTATTGTGAAATAAAATTTATTTAATAGATGAAATAATAAATGCATTGGGATAATATCAAATGAATCTAACTGACAGTATTCACTCTTGCATCGATAGAAGAAAAGGCATATACAAATTCTGATTTACTCTAAATTATCAAATAACTTTTCTGCGCTGAGAAAAATGGTTTTATGCAACAACATTCTTAACAGTAGTTTAATACTGTTTATTAAATTTCCAATGTAGGTAGAAGCCTTGATTCATAGTGTTTAAAATGCATAACCTAGTCGTTAAGAAATTGATTTACTTGAACCCATTCAGGAACTGTAATAACACTGGTTAATGTAGAGTAACTATCTAGTTATCAGATAATATGCAATTGATATTAGTTCTTGCAAAGCATATGTTAGGGAATCTTTATTTGCAGTTAACGAGCCTTTTGCATTATCAGAATCGGTGTTGGGTGGGCCAGTTAGCCCTCCCGGGAGTGGTTGTTTATGTATAGTGTGTAATAGTACCTGAAATGGCCTGAAAAAATCTAATTAATGCTTGCCTATAGAGAAAGTCCGGTAGCTTTAGGAATTCTGGTAATTTGGAACAATGAATTTCACAGTTCACTAACTGAATTTCTAGAAACCTAAAGATATTATTGATTGATTTGCTATTTCAATCGTGGAGCAGCTTCTTTTTAGTTTTCTTGTATTTTTTCTAAATTTTAATCGTTATACCCTCTATCATTATTTGTCATGGATGGTAGATAATTATATGTGTGAAACTAGGATCAGATAATGAGTATATCAGTATTTAAGATTTATTTTTAATTTTCTGCATTTATTTAATGTACAAATTTCAGTATTCTTTAATAGTGTATTTGTATTAATAAATTGTTTTAAGGTTATTCTACATTTATTATTATCAAACGTATACCATTACCGTTATAATACTGTTCTGTTATTACTATTAAGCAGTTCACTTGTTGATATTAAATATATGCTATAGCATGCTCATATTTTCCAACCATTTCAAGTACTTCAGATTCATACCTAATATGTGTCGATATCAGCAAAATTTGTATTATAACAGTAACAAGACGTTTGAATGCCACTACAGGTATGAGAAAAGTATATAACGATTATGAAAATTCTTATAACAGTTATAAGACATTTTTCTTGATGCGAATAATCACTTCTTAAAATATATTACGTTATAAGGAATATTAAAATATTACCGTACTTATCCAGCTTTTTAAAAGTTACAGAAACAATAACAGAACACGACCTTAGACAGTGGAATTACAATTGATTAAGGATGGTTTAAATTTGGAGCCATGTTTAAATTATTTCCATGTTGGCACCACTTGTTTACTGTTTGTTATTGTACCTTGTAAACAAATGCAGATTTAACAGATTGCAAAAAGTAAACAAGTAGTGTCAACATGAAAATAATTTTCACGTGGCGCCAAATCCAAACCATCCTCAATCAATTGCCATCACACTGTATTTGTTTGATAATAACATGCAAACAAACGACTTTAAAATAAAGCCACTTTTTATATCAGCATTGATAAGTAATGGCATTATTTAATTGATTCTGCACATTAAGTTTCGAAGTAATATTTCTAACCCCTCACCGATAGTATCCCAAGTTCCACTGCAGCGCTCAATAATTAATGACAATTTACTTAACACATAAACAAAGTTGGTTTAGCATTTTGTCAGTCATAAACAAGTTTAAAATTTACCATTTCCAACAGACATTACTGCATATTTTGTGGCATCCAAACTGGAATATTGTTATTAAAAGATTCCCTAGTTGGCAAACTACATCTAATTAAAAATGAATGAAATCTAGCAGAGATATTTTTCTAAAATTAAAATTCTGGTTTTCTGATATTACCAGGTTATGCACGTATATACTACCAACTTATGATGTAAATGAATGTACAGGGCAAAACAAAATGCTTATTGAGAAGCCACAAAAGTACAGATTGCATAGGTACTCACAATTAAATATAAGAACAATCCAAATTCCTATCAATTTAATATAAAATTCTTGGTTATCTTATTAGAAATGATACTAGGAATTTCTGCAGTGTAATCTCTACAAAAAGATTGAATTCAAGTATTTTCTAGAAGAAACTTTTTTAATGGGACAATTAGCTGATACTTAATTCTATATTTTCTTAAAGGATTGACTATAACGTTCTTTTACTTAGTAAGATATTCAATAAAATTCTCTAAATAAGCAAATAATGAAAATTTAACTACTCTACAAGTCAGAAGAATGTCAAAGAAAAAGTATTAGAATTTTTCGCAGTAACGCAACTAGCGGGATGAATAATCCAAATGTTAGAGGTTGGTAGGGACACTAATGTTTAACAAAATATAAAATTATTGGGAAAATAAGAAAAACCAAAACTTTATAACATTTATGTCACATATTGGACGGATATCATTTTTAAAATTTTTCTTTTTAACAGTTTTGATTTACTGAATCAGGTCTGCTTTTCTATTTCTGTTTGTCCTGTTGAAACTTTCGCCGCCAATGTATTTGGGGAAGCTGACCAACGGGTAGTGGTCGTGTGTTGTCTCGTTCTCTGTCACAATAACTGTCCGATACGTCCAACTGCAAGCTGTAGTAATTCAAATAATAAATCTGAGCTTGTCACAAGTGTTTTCTCTCGTTTAAGCTGCCACAGTATATGATATAAAGTGGTGTTTCAGACGCAGAAGGAATTTATATTAAAGTTAAAAGCATATTATAGATGTATCGAGAAATGTATTTGGATTTTGTACATTCTTGCAATATGCTTCAACAGAATGTTTAGTATTCCCTCGCATATAAATCTAATGGAAACCAGCACACTAAGATATTTCAAGGTACGAATCCGAAGCTATAAAATTTAATGCATTATTTATAAATCTGAGTCCAATTTCAGGCGCTTTCGAAATGCTACATGTGAAAAATTTACACGTAAAACGTGCAGCTGGTCAAAAACTTTCCAAGTTTCACTAGAAACGAATAAAATATTACATTTTCGTTTATATACCTTTCTATTAAATACTTATTTTCAATTCGGCAATTTCTATTCAGTTTTGTTTGCTGAAGGTGAACTCGAGGCAGGTGTAGGAGCAAAGTAAATAAATTTACGCGTAGCTAATTAGTCGTACGGGTATTTACCTAGACGATAAATAGCGAAATTACAACGATTACTTTCTGAAGTTGTACTTCTACAATTGTCCTTATTCGTTCAACAAAACGTACAGCTGGTTCAAACATTGCTATAAACATATTCTTGCGATCCTGTAGAGGTCCTCGTCGCTCTACCCCAATACTCAGAATACAAAGCGCCTTATTATACAAAGAACGCATAATATTCACTAACGCGTAACGACCGAGCAGGAGTTGTTATTAAATGGCACGTGAACAAATCATTGTACGCTTGATGTGTACCGAAATGATATATAAAACCCACACAGTACAACTAAAAAGAAAACGAATGTATCCTTTTAGTGGCATCATCTTATATAAGGTTACCATTTTGTGAAAATAAAAATAAGCGTCCTTAAAATACTTGACGGGCACATCAAACACCTAAATATAAAAAATGAAATGCGTTTTAAAACGTATCAATGCATCTTGAGAGTTGAGAGCTTTTACATCTACATTATATCTTACCCACTCTTTACGTCTTTCAGATCAAGAAGGGAATAAATTCGTTGAAAACGCATTACATGTCAAAAATTTACGGGTCGCTGGTTGTCATTTTCACATTTTTCCCCTGCTCTTCTGCGGGATTATCGTTAATTCCTCTTTCCATCGCCTGAATTCTGCAAAGTGTAGGCGTTGACGAATTTCTCCCTGCTTCAGTTAGAGACAGCATTTAAATGCAAACAAACTACCTGAAAAGTTCAAACATACTACTGATGAAAAGGTACTTCATAAATGAATTACGCTGATTACCTTACCCAGTCTAATATTTCTTAAAATAATAATAGAGTTGCTGTCTCTTCCTAATATCATATATTTTGTGACATACCTTAATACAAAAATATCATTACTTTAACTTGTATTTTAAAAGTCGTAAAACTTTAGTAGCTGTTTAATGATCAAATTTAAGATAGCAAATAGTAAATCTTTTTTGTGAACACAAGATACATAGTAATACTTATGAATCCACTTTTTTAAAATTATAGATCGTAACCTATTTTTCTAACATTAGAATTCTCTTACATTTTCCTCATATAAATTATATTTAATTTTAATACTGCAGCTTTAGACAAAAGCTGGGCTTTGCTGGAAGTTAAATCCCACTTGAAACTTTGCAAATATATTTAGGATGCCATTTTATTCGATACCTAGAAGTTTCTAACGTACCACTGTAAATGTTTAAATGTTAATTTCTTACTGGCTGACAAATCCTGTTTTCGATTAAATGAAAAATTACATTTATTCTTTGGATAGAAACAAAAAAAAATGTATAAGCATAAGCAAAACTGTAACTTTAGTTTTTCAAATCTTACTAAAATGTAGTTCAATTCTGCAAAGTCAGAACATTTATTTTTTGCAATTTTAGAAATTATCAACAACAATCTAGTTTATCGTGAGTTGCGAATCGGCAGAAACTATGAAAACTCGATTATATTGCAAAATAACTATACTATAACACAAACAAAGCATTTATCGATTGAGCAGTCGAATGCTTATTAAAGAGAATTAAAAACTATCCTGTAGTTTGGTTATTTTAGAATTTACTAATAATTCAATTTCTCTTGAAAGGGTGATATGGGATGTATTATACAAGATAAATGAATGATTATTTTCTCTTTCATTTCTTTACGTTGCTAAATATCTAACTTGTTGTTTTTGTGTTCACGTAACAGGTAAATGTAATCAACGTTTTGAATTAGATAAGTTCTAAACTTGCTGAAGCACATGTATTTTAAAATTTTCTTTGCACGCATCCCACTGAAGATGTTCGTAGTTTTCGTTTTCGTTTTTCTACACTTTAATGACTTAAGCTGAAAGAATATTATGTAAAGAGCACTTGAACCTGTAAAAATTACTGTCAATGGAAAGTGCCCTTTTGGTCTTCCCAGGAACACCATGTATATAAAACGGATAACAAGCAAAAGATCACCATCGGCGTGTTTTAGAAAAAGCAATTTTGGATTAAACCAAGCTTTCAGATTTTTGATTTCTGGAACATTTGGAAACTCAGTGTCGTTGGTATGACGGTTAAAACTATTGGAAACATTTTGTGAATGTACACTGTACTGTAAATGATTTGGGCAATATATATATAACTTCAAAACATTATCATGGATATAAATGTCACAGATTAGGCTTAATTGTTGTATTAATATTTTTTTGGTTTACCGTAGCAACCATTTAAACAGAAATTTAATTTACAACATGTAAAAAAAGTGTACACTTTACTTTTGATTAGAAGCGTACGTTAATTTATAATGTATTGCTACATTAAATTTAAATTTCAACGAGAGACGCAGTTCAAAATCGTAACATATCGCCTCCAAATGCAGAAATAGGTCATATAAAACCAGATGAAACAAGAGGATCTCTTGAGGAACTCGTGATGTAGCAAAAAATCCATGTAACAGAAGTTATCGTAAACAAGATAGTTTCCTTTGTTATTAAGGTAATAATGCAAACCAAAAAAGAACTAAGAGCTAAAGCGACAAATACAAAAGTGTAATTTTTATTTAAGAGAATGTGACAGATGTAATTGAAGGCACGAGTGAAATTCGTGTAGATCACCTCAATTTGTTGGTCGTTATCCATTTTGTCACAGAGAAACTACGTGTTACAAATAGCCTCCGGACAAACCATGTTGGCATCTGGCGGTTTTACAAGCGTACAGATTTGCTTATGTAGGGTGATTTGTGAAGATTTCCCTTTGAGGGATGATCTTATGGGTCAAAATAAACAAAAAAAGTCTATATAAACATGTGTCCAATTTCCAATACTTCCCAAGTTATTTTAATTTTTTAGTACTAATGCTATAGAGTTCAGAAACTATTCAATCAAGGATTATGTAACAATAACAACAGTTCAATTTCTTCATTGCTTTTAGTAAGATTGTATCTATAAATGGTAATAAAAGCAGGGACTTTTAAGGATTGATCGCTATTCAATTATGAAAAACAAACGTTATCTTTATCATCTTATGTTAGTTACAGTAGGAAACAAATTCCTTAAAATTGTAGAAGCAGGCTTCAATTAAAAATTGCTTTAATTATTTTTCAAACTTATTGTAGCAAGTAATATTTTTAATACTTGGGGGCAAGTAAGTATAATAATAGTTGCCCAAATAGTATGTTGCTTCGTAAAAACATCATGTCCAGGTTTAATTAGATGGGAGTTAGCTTTAATTCTGTTATCAGGACTGTGCACGGTAAAAAATTCTAGAGTGGTAAAAATGATTAACGGAGTGGTTAATACTTTGAGTGTTAATTTTAACACTCTTTAACGTTAAATATGGTATGAAATCTAAAATGTTTTTTACAGTAATGCAATTAGTGTTAAAAAAACTGCATAAGAAATTTAATTAACCCTTTGAGTGTATAAAAACCCCTTAAGTGTAAATGTACACTACTTTGATTTAAAAATTATTTTTAAAAAGGAAAACATGAATGAATGGCAGGTCTATCGCCTAATGCACGTCAGTGCAAGGAGGATTTGAATTTGAAAATACATCAAACACTACGTTATCAAAAAAACCCAAGCGTAGTTAATTTAGGATTACAAATCACTGATATTCTTTGTGTTAAATTAGGTTATTAAGTTTCTTAGTGATTTCCTTTATGTAATTTCAATGATTTTGTATGATTTTGCAACTATTAGGTCCACAAATAAAACCCAGAGTAAATTAAAGATTAAAACGTTATGCCATCTTTGCACAGACGTTTCGGGATACCTATACATGCATATCGTTATCAGTTTTTTTTATTAAAATACATTGTAAGCAAAAATATATTATTTCAAGCTTATTAACTTAATTAATATTATAGGGTTACACTAACAGTAATAAACTGGGTTATTATAAATTAAACCAAATGCTCAAATTGTCTTTCTTGAGCTTCACATTTTTCTTGGCCGTGTTACAGCTGCTTCATTGTAATTACTACTACATTTACCAAACATCGGAATCATATCAACATATTAATTAAGTTTTAACTTCAAGACCATTCTAAGAAAAAATTAAACATTATAAAATCAAAATGAAGACATTAACTTAATACAAACCAAAGAAGATAACGGACTCATAAGAATTGAAACAGGATAAATACATATAGGTCACAAGCTAGTTAAAAACACGATAGAGGAAACAATACTACAAATACCGCAAGAAATTAAAGACCTGTCAATTTTACTTCAGTGAACAGGCCATAAGAAATATCAAAACTTAAAAAAATTGCTGACAACTAATTTCATCAGATTTGTCAGTACAGCCAAGACTTCCATGTTTGTCATATTTACTTTTTTTTGTAAGAATTCAATTTCTAACACCATCTTCAAAAAGAGAAATCTAGGAGTTCCCTACTTTGTTAAGCGTAATTGCTGTTTCAGTAGATTTTCGATGAATCGGTAATGATTTTGTTTGAATTCGATTACTTGATTTCTACTTATTCAGTGATAAAGGTATAGGAAAACTAAGCTATGGAGAAATTTCCTTTTTCCAGATTTGCAAGAAGTGCTCATATAAGAAAATGTATATTTAAAGCTTTATAGGCATTTAGAGGATACCCCGTATACTTAATTCTTAGTATATAAGCTCATTTTATTGTATATTATCCAAATAATTAATTTTAGTTTGCATATATGGCATATATATATACAGAAGATTTTCGGTATAAATGCATATAATAAGGGTTTAATAGCATAAAATGCGACCATTATTATACATTTTTTCACATTTGTTCACTGATTTTGATTTTTTAAAGCGATATAATAAACATACATTAAGGTGACATTTCATGTTTATTGCATATTATATTACTGAATTTCTATGGCATATTTTAGTGATCAATGCACTTTTTGCCCATCCCCACTAGAGCTGGGCAAATGTATCTATATTTGCATGTTTTTTTCTATAAAGTATACACAATTAATTTTTAGTATGTAAGCTCATTTTATTGTTGATTGTCTACATAAGTAATTTTATTTTGGATATATGGCGTATATTTCAATAAAAATACATAGATTTTTTAGAGCTAATGACAAAACACATACTAATGTAACATTTCATGTTTTCTGCATGTATTACTAATTTATAATAATGATAATAATAATAATAATAAATAATAAACTTATTGCATCTTAGTCCATACATACAGTTATTTACGGCATATTTGCACAGCTGTAATAATCACGATATAAAGAGAAGACACTTCTTCATATATTATCTTACCGATCAAATAAATTTCAGATTATTTAGGGCCAAATTAATTATGTGGTTAAGTGGAAAAGCAAACACAAATCTGCAAAATCAAACGCAAAACTTGTGGTTTTATCACCATCCGTTATTTTATTGGATACTAATGTCAACAAGCTGAGTTATCTTGTTTCAGTTATATATGTACTTTAGTAAAAAGCATTATGAAAATTATACAGTGGATTGGAAGGAGATTTTCTTGACAAAATTCAGGCAAAAGCATAAAAATTTCATTTTGTGTCAGAGCAAAACCTATTATACTTGGAATTTTACGGTACCTTATCGTTGATGAATTAAACCTAAAATTCAGTGGCGTTATCCAGATGTAGCAAAAGATTTATAAGAGCAGAAGTCATTGTAGAAAATATAACTATTCTGTTGCTAAAGTAAAATTCTAAAAGACATTCTAAATAGGTAAGTAACAAAGAAGAATTTAAGTACAAGGAGAATTTCCAGATTTATTGAATAACTGTTTTAAACAAAATATTGTCTTAGTGGAGGCAACTGTAAGAGGAACCACATCAAAACTACTAAAGGTACCAAGATACAAATATTTAGTTATATTTTATGTTGAACAATTGTTGTGGTAGTTTAATAAATGATGTTTTCGAAAGATGTTCAAAACTTACTCCCAAATCCTAACTGTTTATGTTTTAAATACAGAAAAGGTTCTGCTGATAATTTATGTTTTGTTACGCAAACCAGAACAAAAATGCTGAGTAATTATAAGAGCTGCGCAATGCAAAAGATATAAAGAAAAAATAACAAAAAAAAGAAAAGAAAAATTGAAATACTACAGGGTGTTATACAAATAAATACTGCTGGATACAATACAGGGTGTTGTATAAGTAAATACTACTAGATACAAGAAATTATACTCCTCAAGAATCTTGTCCCAAATGTGTTTCTTTTAAAAATATTTATGCTTATAGTTGACCAGTAGGAAACAAGAATGTTAATCATGAATGTTTTTTGCACTATCAGTTGATCAAAGATTTTTTAAAATTAATTTAAAGGATGTTTTAAAAAAATTCTTGCAGATCTGAGTATCTCTATGCCGCCTTAGTTAGCTGTTAAGTTTACTTACAACGCTACATAAATAAAGCATCTGGGAATGCAAAGTATAACTACAACAAACTCTATTTTGTTACTAAACTCGAGCAACAGTCTGTTCACAAAAATAAGCAACGGCGGTCATTTTGATCATATTTCCGAGATGACATCAGAAAACTAAAAGTATACGTATCTCTAATTGTTTGATGTAGAATGCGATTCTAAAGTAAAAAAAGAATTTTTGAAAATTTTTCAAACCTCGGCGACCATTAGTATGGATACTGTTATACAGTAAAAGATGTGGAAGATACACCATTACCACCAATCACAAGAAAATAGTGCACAAAAACAAAAACTAGAGATAGAGAACAACGTATTTTTAAGTTTTTATTTAATGGTTAGACGTTGAGTTTTGGTGAGTGAACTTAAACGAATCAAATTAGATTCCTTGCGTTTTTTCCGCTGGCTGTAAAAGCAAAATAATAAGACACAAATTATAAAAATATTGCATTTTTCTTTGAATATCTTTGAACAAGTTAACCATAACTGCATTAAGAACATTTATTTTTAATAATTGCATCAAACTATACGACTAAAAGGTAAAAGTAATAAGTTACACGTTCATTTCATTATAATTAATTAGGTGCTTCGAGATCGATATTCATTATATACAGTCCATTATTTGTCTGAGTAAATATAAAACTAAATTTTGTTAGACTTTGTTAAAGTTAAATTGATTCTTTGTGCTTACAGCATACAGTTACCCTTTGTCCATGACTGATGAAGTACTTTCATATTAATAGAACTCATTTTCTTAATTACATCATTGTCAAGAATTTAAAAACACTTACCCGATGGCACTTGAACGACAAAGTTATTTCACGCCGCGGGTTTTAAATGTAATAATACGTTTTCGAGTCTGTGAAAACATAATGAAAAATTTAATCGACTAAGCGACATTTCGTAAAGGTAGTAATTATGCATAATTTAGAATAAGCTTTTTTAATTGGTAGTTCACCTTAGTCTTAAGTATAAAAATCTCCTTGCGGTAGTTATTAAAATTTTAACAAAACTCAAACAATATTTCTCTTCGCCACAACAAAAAATATCTTTTGAACCGCCTATAAATTTCCCCAGCACGTTCCTTTATAACATGCACGTAACGATTATTGCAGGAGTTAGCGACAAAATTACATAACCTTTTATTGTACGCTTTATACTTTTGTGAAACCGCTTTTTTTTGAAGTAGTGAATATAACTTAAATACATGGGAATTTAACCGCGTTAGTTGCATGATATGTGGTAAATTTACAACGCATTACAACTACATACTGGGTGGTTAATTAGAGTAACATAAAGACAATTAGGGTGCAGGAATTCACTTTATAAGATCTACCCTCGAAGTTGGCGAGTTGAATTTTGATGTAACTTTACGAGTCGCTTAGCCGTAAGGCAGAATACTAATGTAACTTAGAAATATGGAGCTTGTTTGTAATGGAAATTTGACATTTTTGGTATACATGCTAAAATCGATTTAAAGCAAACAAACCATCGAATACAGACCAAGTAAAATTCTATTTAATTTTACAGCACAATTTGTATTTTTTTTTCTTATTTTCTAAAAATCAAACGAATTCGTTTCTTTTTTGCATGTGTAATTTGTTCCAGTCCTAATGGAAATTGAATTGCGGTAAAAACCTGCGAACTATCAAGCGCCTGCAGCTCAGGAAATCCCATTATTTCCATCCAAGTCCAATTTGACTCAGTCTGATCTTTTAATCTACAGGATTTTAAAACAATCTCTGCGCAATTACTTCTTGTATAAATATGCAAAAGCCAAGGAGAAACAAATTCTGGAGATTACAAATAGTTTTCAAGAACAAGCCATATTTGCATATTTATACCACAACAATATCATTCTCGTTTGACTTAATGTTGACTAATTATACACGTATTCTGTCTGCTGTTTATATTTTTTTGCAGAAAAATCTACCCTAAATCGTCTCGCAAAAATTTCAGGGAGAAATTAAAAGGAAATAATTTGTCTGCAAGCGATGGCGTGTATCTTTGGGCACAGGAAATAAAGAACAAATTAAAATTGGTATGGGGTGATGTAAACGTATTTTAGATTGGCGAGCAGACAGATGCTTTAGCGGTATAAAATCGCTTCATTAAGGTTAATCTCCCCCAGAATCAGCCAGTGCTATTAATACAAGGCTGCAGGATCCCTTTAGACTCTGTGTTGGATTAAAAGTTTGAAATTTGTATAAATAGTTCTATATTTTTTCAATCAATATTTGTATATAGCTTCTGAAAAATTATTTAGTATTTCAACGAAATATTTGTCAGGCGACGCTCAACAGGAACTTTAACACGCTATAATGAACTATTATATTATAATAACTTCTTATCAATATTCAGAAACGCAGGTTCGTGTATATCACAGACCACATTACTGACTTTTATTTATAATGCTATTAATCTACAGGTACATAATACATTAACTAATTACAACACACATTACCGGTTTTGATCCAAGATTGTTATAGCAGAAATAAATCCGATATACAAATACCCCCAAACTTGCCCCGATTTAAGTACATTATCCCTGTTTATGGCAGTGCAAATAGGGGATTATCGTGCCTGCGGAATAATAAAAAATAGCAATTGGTGTGAAATCATTGATGGAATACACTTGACAGGGAAACTTGCTGCGATTATACTACGTTAAACGTTTCCGTGAAATATTAATGAGGTAATATTCCAAGAACTGTATACACGCTGTATCAGAAATACATTAATTTTTTTTTCAAATTTCTCTATTAATATTTTATTTAGTCGTTTTTATTATACTCCTTAATGCCTAATTTTCCGAAATATTACCAATAATCTGTTTACGTACTGTGGAATGATTTGCTTTTCCAAAAAAAATTACTTTTTTTAAAAACCAATGTTAAGGTACCGATGTTCATAATAATACTTAAATAAATAGATCAAATCATTAACGTTATTTATTAACACTTTATAAACAAGTTAACAAGCTGTGACAATGGCCAAGAAACCGTAAAGAAGCTGAACTGATGATGAATTGATGAACTGATGAACTGAGAATCTGAAAGGAAGGGAGGAAATCATAATTGTTCTTGCAGAGGTCACTGTAGGCATGAGCCTTTTCGGACAAGGTGGAATTTGGTAATAGCCAATTTTCGTTTAAAACTCTCTGCAACGTATCCGGCCTCGTAGGTCAGGAGAGAAGTGTGGAAATCCAGCGGGTCGCTCCGTCATCGGTCCAGTTCTCAATTCTCCGTCGGCTTTACCGTCGCCGCTGATGCAAGGTAACCACGCCGAACGCACCCACTCATACTACGAGTACGCTGCAACCCACCATCGCGGCTGGCGCCTTGGTCCACTCGGCCTCCGGCATGTCTTTGGTCTCCGGAGTCTCGCTGGTACCTGAAACAGAAGGCGGGAAGAGTAGGTGTAGAGGGTTACAGATTTGTGTAGGTTTTGTGAATGAGTGTCCCGAACATCGGGTGTGGGATTGGGTTGTCTGGTGACCAAGGGTGTGCTCTTCATGATGTCTTGGATGTCGTCGGGGAGCTCCGGGGCTTGGACGAGGAGAATAGCTGGAGGGTGTTTGAGCTTCCTCTTGGGTTTTCTGGGAATGGGACCGGGGGGAGTTCTCGGGGTATTGAGAGCGGCGGTATGGTTCTGCTTGCTGGCCTTCTTCACGAAGTCGAGTCTGGCGTCCATAGCAGGTATTCCGGCTAGCTTGTAAACCGCTCTGAAAGGATGAAAACGATCCAGCCGAAGCAACCGGGCGGGAGTTACGCTGCTGGACAGAGGATCTGCAGAATTGCAGCAAGCTTTTTATATTACTAGCTTATGCAAAGAGCGGGGTTCTGTAGTTTACGTAGAAAAAGGTAATAACGATATTGTAAAAATCTCCAGCAAAACTCTTTAGCTTTACAATATTTGTTCAAAGAAATAATGTCGCTAATAGTAGGATTACTTTATTGTCAACAGCGATATTCTTTTCTACAAAAATGCACGATGTGTAAACGTTTAAAATATTTTAAAAAAAGGTATTATAACGTTTAAAAGAATTTACTGACAAACTGCAAAATCTAATATTCCGTGAAGGTCTAGGGCGTGACATCGTATTCGTAAAAGTAATTGCTTTTCAAATTTTTGACTCTCAACGAATGTTGAAAAGGAAAAAGAAATTTCCTTATGGTTATTTCCAACAGAATTTTGGGTTTAGAAAAAGGGATTTCTAAAGAATATCCACTATAGGGCAACTTTATTTTAAAGATCAATAGCTTTTTACGAATAAATTAGTTTACATTATTGCAGCAATGAGAATGATTAAGTTATATCTTGATTTTATTCATTAACATACTCCCTACATGTAAATGCATACCGACAAAATCAGTACGTTTGAAGTATATAAAGTAAAATAAAAATACAGGGTGTTTAGAAAAATGGTAGGTATCTTAATGGCAACAGTGCATGCCGTTCATTACCTATACCTATTTAATGTAGATAAACTTGACGTACTATTTCTCATTGTAAGTGTCACGAAAACATTTTTTTTGATGTTGTACCAAAGGTGGCAAATCGTAGACGACCCCGATCTGTTAATACTCCTTATGTGAAAAAAATAGTGTTGATGTCTGGCAAATCCTTCACAAGCCAATTCTTTACCATATTTAGCGAGTTCAAAATCTTTCACAACCTGCATTATGCTGCAACTGTATTGTGCATCCAAACCATTTTAGTTGACATTTTATTAAGGTACGCCGCTGTATTTACTAGAAATGGTGAACCTCTCATAATACCCATGTGCGGTTGGACGAAGATGCTATAGTACAATTGAGTGAAACAGCTACAGCAGTCAATAAATGTTCGTCTAAAACAGACTAAACGGTGCTGACAATTACTTTTTACATATTACTCAATTAAAAGAATTTTTAGACGATGTCCTCTTTACCTATAGGGTCATGAAAAATGTACGATGGGGCTCTACCACATTTTCAATTTGTTATTAGACAGTCACTAAACTAAATTTATCATAACAATTAGATGAAATAAGGAAGCCGCATCTTGTGGCTCCTGAAGTCTCTTGACTTCAATCAGAGTGGAGTCTTATCCCAGATAGTATATTAAGCCTCAATTCACTACATACTGAAATCTTCTATCAAGGTGAACACAACAGAGCATTGACTCAGGACTTTTGGCTTATAAAACAATGAGTTTTATTCCATGATGTCAGCGAGCTTGAGTCGAAGCTTAATGCCAAATGTGAGGCTTTACTAGTTATATGCATACGTATTTAGTGTGTTTGCTATTATGACTAAATCGAGGTTTCACTACTTTTCCATTTTAATAACACTGTAAAATCTCAACCATGGTCTAGAGTTACATATTACGTTACTTTATATTTTGTAGTGAATGGGAAGATCAAAAAGTGAAGAGTTCATCAAAACGGGCTGTAAGATATACCGCAGATATTGATATTGTAATAATTAATCAGGGAATAAAAATAATGTTCAACTCGAAGAAAATAAAAGGAAGACAGATACATGAATGGCACAAAATTGCATTAGGTAGTATATAGGTTCACGACCACAGGAAAATTTTGTTAAGGATAATGCTTGCATTGATTGGATTATATATTATATATTTCGTACCTCTTCGTGCGGTTTCAGTTTCACTGCAGTATTTACTACAGGTTATACGGATATAGCTACCGTCTAATCTTAATGACACATTGTGTTTATTAGTGAAACTCTTCCGTTACGTAACTCAAGATTAAACACAATTATTGCTAATTCTCGATTTTGCCATTTTTGGGGAAATCTGCTGCATTTTGCCGAACTTACTCTCTTAAGAAAAAACTAATCTTATCCTTTTAAAAAATCAAGAAAAACAAACTTTATGTAGTGTAAACAGGTTTCCTACTAAAAAATAAATTGTAACTTAAATGAGAATGTGATATATGACAAGAACAGAATGTTTCGTGTTTATTACTTCCGGAAAATTGACCGATTTTATTTTTATCTTAGCTATTTAACATAAATTTATTTATTTATAGTTCTTTGGGGTTTTTGGGTTTGTCAGTTATGCAACCAAAATTTGAGTTATACATATATGTAAAGTTATACCAATATATTTTATGCCATTTTAAAATATATTTCAGAATTACAAAATCCTTATAATGCGCTAACACATTTAAATGCAGGTACATTTTCCGAAAGTTTAGTGAAAAAAACTGCAAAGTAATAAAGTTAAATTCGAAGAGCTTGATGCTGCGTGCATACCAATTTACCTGCTCGTGGCTTGCTTTCTCTTCCGTAATATAATTGTCTTGGAGTAAAAGGTATCTAACATTTCCTACAAAAGAAGGCATTCTAATTCAAGTTGAAAGATAAATGGATTGAAAATACGGGTATGCGTATTTTAGAAAAACAGATCGCCGTATAATAGTATCGAGTACGTACTGATTTGACGTCTGTATTTTTTAAAAACATGCTTTTAGAATTAGAAAATATTTAAAAAGTACTGTACAGGGTTATTCTCAATCTTTCCAACTATGGCCTCTTATGTTAGTGCGTATTAAACATACTGCAGTCTGTGAATTTGCTTTTTTCAATAAATACTTAGATTACTTTATTAGCAGACTTTTTGATATAAAATTTTCTTTCAAGGTCTTTATCCTTCAAATCTGAGGAAAACAATTGTACTCGTTAGATCTTCCATTGATGCAATAAGCAGTACGGATACAGAAGGAATTGTCACCTGTATTAAACGAGGATTCGCCTTCCTTTTTAATTTCCATTTTTTTAAATTTAATTTTTAGAGTATATATTGTCTAGGCATGTCTGTAATTCTTTTTTCGTTAAAACCCAATTCGTTTGGTTTTTAATAGCCCTAGTAAAACAATAATGTCAGAATAGTCTTGTATACCATCACCATCAATTTACTGATAAACTCATTCAATCCTGAAGTCGGGCAAAGGCCGCCCCCTTTAACTTCCATTTCTTCTTATTTATTGTTGCTGAACACCATTCTACTTCTATTTGATTCTCCATTTTATCTGTCTATCTTGTTGTTGGTCATTTTCGTTTTCTTTCACTGTGTTTATCCATTTGTTTTCCATTAGTCGTCCAACGGACCAATCCAATTCCATTTCAAAAGTTTGCAGCGTGTTACTAAATCCTTCTTTTTATTTCTGTTATTCTCACTATGTCTTGTATTTTAATGTCGAGTATAAATCTAGCCATCTATCATTCTTAGCTTTTCACACAGGTTTTTAGTTAACGTCTAGGCCTGAGCACTATAACTTGTTGCTGGTAATATACCCATGTTAAATACTTCAAAACTAGATTTTCAAAAACTTGTTTTAGTGTCCACATTTTTTTTCCATCATATATTAATTATTCTTTGGATTCCCCTTTCAATTTGATTATCGAATAATGTAAGTTGTTCTCGTTTACATATTTGATTATAGCGTTGTTTATTTGTATATCTTTTGCATTCCTATTAGACATTCGATAGTTTTATCAGAGTTAATATGTTAATCTATTTTGTTGTTCTCGTAATTTATATGTGAATAATAATTATAAAATTAAACAGGGACGTTGTGCAGAATCAACTTGTTGTATAACAGAAGTAATGTTAAACTGCTAAAAGAAACTACATTTCAGACAACAAAAATAATTTTTGCATTAAGAAATATTACGATCTAAGATACTAACTATAAGAGATCAATGTCGATAAACAAGAATTGTTTTTATGAACTTTAAAAATGAAAATACCACGTCATTGTAAAGAAATGTATATTATTTAGGAGCAAGACTTATTATAATTTTACTGAATTGCATTATGGTATTCAAAGTACATGCAGAAAATTGTGTATACATTAAGGCTACCTCATGCGTAATTAGAAGAATGAACAAAAAATGTAACAGTCGATATAGAGTATACGTTTAATTTAAACAAGTAAAACTTTCTTTAAATTTAGCTAACTTCTCAGAATTTCCGTGTTAATTAATTATGCAAAATAATATAAAACGTATAAGCAATGCATAATAATTATAATAATCTGTTTAAACGCATTTATCACCAGCAAACATTAATACGTTATATTAAATCAGCAAGCAAACAGAAAGTGAGATGACATTTGTTATTCACCATTAAAAATTCTGTATTCACGTCAACTTATCTTTTTATAAAGTTAATGTGTAGGTATTGTAAGACACAAGAAGAAACTCATGTTCTATTACCAAAATGAAACCTGGATGTCGTCAAAACACATCTATGCAGATTTTTTGAATTCTTTTTGTTTGTTTGAAGGTTAAGCTTACACGTGTCTTTTCAATTGTGCCAATGTCATCAAAAATTTATTTTTAAATAAGAACTAAGACTAGATGCAAGTTAGTCAGTGAGAGTTAGAAAAGAACGTTAGAAATCAGAAGTCAGAAATTAAGATTCAAATTAGAAGTTAGAAATTTAGTTGATAGAAATTAAATTCAAGTTCATAATCAAGTAATCTGTTCTTGTGCAAACGTAGTAATAATCTTTGTTTTAAAAAACACAACTTTTAATTCCTGCAACTATCTTTTTTTTTATTAAACGGTGCAATTACTCTAAAGAACCAATCAGAATCTGAAGCTGAGGTGAGATTTACAGCAAATTCAGTATTCAGGTAGAATCTGATACCATTTTATTTTAAACCTAGAATCTTTCTGTTTTATTTTCTATTCTTGTTATATTTTTGCAAAAATAGATCATTTCGTTAACAAATCAACAAGTGGACCATTGACACACCTGAGTTAAAAGAGTCGAAATTAAAGTGTGCAAATTTAAACTTTTCTTTCATGGCGTTAAACGTTTTATTGTAAGTATGGTAAATTCAACTTTTAAGAAACTTTTTATTTTTGTTTTGCTTTTCAAACATAATATCATTTTCAAAAACATAAATAAACAAGTTGTCATGATAACCAGGTAACCATTTGATTTTAATTCAACCAAAAATTATGATCTTCAGTCTTTATGCAACATCTAAAGCAACAGCGGTTTCGTACACAGTGTGTTCATTTTAAAACGATCCACCCTGAATGTCCCCTAAACAAATGAAATTATCGAACTAAAGAAAAACACCTTAATCTATTTATGGGGGAGGACATTAGAATACAGAATTAACTGATTCATAGAGGTCGCTGTGTTCGCTGTACACACATAACCTGAAAATCTTAAATGTCACTACAACACTTGCGATTCATAGCTGGAAAGGGAATATCAATAGCAATCTCTTATTGAAAACAAAATATAAATCGGCCTATTTAATCAAAAGTTATAGCACAAAACGTCTCATTTTAGTTAAAACTTTAAATTGCGTTAACTAAGTGAAGAAACCTATTTCAATGGTTTTGGTGCTTATTTCGGATGTAAAACACATTAACATGGCAGTTTTAAGTGATTATTGTAAATTGAACTATCAATAGAAGGTAAAAACGGAAGTGAAGGAACAATAAGAATAAGTAATTTTTAAAAACAATACCTAAACGTAGGAACCCACCATAGTTCAATTCATCTCATGCAATGTTAGAACATGTAAAGTTGCACTTGTTTTTCATCTAAAATATATATTAAAACAATCGAGATGCGATAATTTACGTAAAAAATATTACTCAACTTTGTTATTATAGTAAGACGTATGGTAACTTTGAATCGAGGTGACCATATCATTGTCTTAGTGATAGTTCCGAGTGAAGAAAGCTTCCACTACACCTATTTGGAGTGAAATAGTGTGAATTGATCTGCTAATGTGTTGCTTGGTTAGGTACCTCCTTTAAAAGATTGCCCATCTTGCGTTGTTTCTTTACTACTGTTTTGACTTTTTATCGATAGTTCAATTTAAATTATTCAATTATAGATGTTTACGTTCATTTGTTTCATATCCGAAATAAGTACCAAAACAATTAAAATGCGTCTATTTACTTAACTAACACGATTTAAACTCATCACCAAAACGAGACATTTTGTGCTGTAATTTTTGATCTAGTAGGCAGATTTCAATTTTGTTTCCACCAACGACGTACCATAAGTGGTAGGATGCCATTTAAGATTCTGAGGTTATGTGTGCAAGAGCGAGCACAGCACCCTCTATTATTGAGTTAATTATGTATTTTAATGTCCCCCTCCGTAAATAAATTAACGCGTTTTTTCCTATTTTGATATCTCCATTTGTTTACCAGATCTTAAGGGTGAATCGTTTTAAAATGAACACACTGTATAAAGTCAATCTGCTCGTGTATCAAAGGTACTTTTCCTACGACCTCTTCTAAAAGTAGGCTTTAGTCATTGTTGACATACGTCAGAAATTAATCATTTTGGTTACGTTCATTTATTTATGCCTAAAAAGTAAGTACAATCATGGACAATTCACACAATCTTAAAAAGCCATTTTATTGTGTAATGAATTAGAAGGTATAAAACTTCGTGTTCTTCCTAATTATTTCTTTATTAGCAGTTACCGGTTGCAAGCAAGTCAATTGGTTTAGCCCATCTTCAACTGATTGGCTTTTGTATTAATAATATTGAAATATTAATGACACACTTAAAATTTTCTTAGAGTATACTAACTATGAAGATGAGAGACCTTTAAATTGATAATGAATTATAATATACAAACCTGTATTTTATATTGTATCTTTTGGAAACAATTATCAGGTTTATCAATATTCGTCGTTAGACCCTTGAAATAAAACTAATGGACTAATGGACTTTTTCATTTATAATGTACCATAATATTCAATTTTATTGCAGACTTCCATTGGTATAGTCTGAAAAAGTTATATTATAGTATGTACATTTTTGACTTGGTAACTCGGGCAATCTGTCATAGATTTCATTACTTTTTATGTCGTGAAAGCATTTAATCCATGTTACAGACTTGAAACATTGGAAATTAAACTTATACTGCCTTATCCAAAATGGCAGTTACTGTAACAATCGGCAAACATGTCAATTCTTTTATGGCGTAGAAGAAGGTTAGATTTTTAATAGTTTTGTTTGATTTCACACGATTCTCTTGATGGTATGGAGCACTTCTTGGTCGAGAATCTGCATTACCACGACTTTCCTCAGTTTACATATATCATCGCCAATAACACGAAGTGTCGTATCTCATAAAATTCGATTTCTGGTACGTTACCAAGTGGCGTTATTAAGAGTTCTACAAGCTGTATAGCACAGGACCGCAAGAAAATTTAATCGTTATATGGTATTTATTAAGCAATCTTTGATTATCATTTTCCTTTGAGACTTAAAAGTTGACAGTCTAAGGTTTTTGGTAGAATGAGAAATTAAAAGTTGTATTGATAAATAAAGGGTTTTCCAATAAGAGGTGTTATTTTGATATTCAAAGAAAAGTGCCATTTTTTAATATAAATGATCGGATGTTTATTTCATTATAAAGAGGAAGGTATGCCGTTAATAGTGGAAAATAACATCAGGCAAATGACCACCACGACCACGCTTACAGGACAATATCCTTTTCATGAAATTTTCCATAACCAAATCGCAAAGTGGCTGCCCTATGTCCTCGATAGCCTCACGAATTCCATCTTTGAGGTCTTGAATCGACGCTGGGCTGTTGGCGTAGACCTTCTCTTTCGCGTGGCCCCAAAGAAAGAAGTCGCAAGGTGTTAAATCACAAGATCTCGGTGGCCAATTGTGATCACCTCTTCGAGAGATAACACGGTCCGGAAACTTTTTCCGTAAAAGATCAATGGTTTCGTTGCTTGTGTGGCACGTAGCGCCGTCTTGTTGAAAGTAAACGTTGTCCAGATCAATACCATCCAATTCCGGCCATAAAAAATCGTTAATCATCTCTCGATAGCGCAATCCAGTCACCGTAACTGTTGCTCCAGCCTCATTTTCGAAAAAAGTAAGGTCCAATGACTCCGCCGGACCATAAACCGCACCAAACAGTCACACGTTGAGGATAGAGAGACTTTTCAACAATAACTCTTGGATATTCTGAGCCCCAGATCCGACAATTTTGCTTGTTGACGAAGCCACCGAGGTGGAAATGGACCTCATCACTCAAGATGATTTTTCGATGGAATTCTGGATCATTTTCATGCATTTCAACGACCCAATCAGCAAAGACACGACGTTGTTGACGATCGGCCGGCTTGAGTTCTTGTGTTAACTGGACTTTATAAGCCTTAAGACCCAAATCTTTATGCAAAATACGGTGTAATGACGTTTGTGGAATGGCTAATTCCAAAGAACGACGAGGAATGGACAAACCTGGGTTTTCTTTAACACTTTCGGCTACAACAGCAATATTCTCGGCTGTTCTTGAGCGACGTGCACGGGTTTTATTCTTCACATCACTAACTTGTCCCAAGAGCTCGAATTGTTTCACCAATTTCTGTATTGCGGTCCGACAAGGTGCTTCACGGTGACCCAAAAATGTTCAAGTTTTACGAACCGTCTCTGCCAAATTTTCACCATTTTTATAGTGAATTTTAATAATTTCAATGCGTTGTTGAAGCGTGTATCGTTCCATATTTATTAATGGCGTAGTTTCTACTTGTCAAATGTCAAAAAATGATAGCTTCAAAAGTGACATCTACCGAAATAGCGGGCTATTCAAAATAACACCTCTTATTGGAAAACCCTTTACGATACTTTTAGTTTCTTGGTAGAAAACCGATTGTTTTAAAAGAAATTATTGAAAGTTGGACATTATGCATATTTCTCCATCTATTCTGGATAACTTTAACTAACTATTACAGTATTACTAATAACATGCTAAAAGCCAATAGCTAGTAATTAGATATACAATTTAATATTCAACAAAAAAGTTACTAAAGTTAGTAGACTTAGTTTTGGATAGAAAAATGAAACACTAATTAACTCGTTAGTTAAAACTATTTCGAAAGATTTGATAATTTTGAAAACTGTTTGAAGTGTTAATTTGTTTGATCGCTTCTTTAATTCTTTCAAACTTTCCGAATAATCTAACACAAATAACAGGTTTTAAATTTCTTCAATAAATTTTGAATTGCAAATTATGTTGGTTCTGAGTAAGCAAACGATAATGCATAATAATAATAAAATTGATGAGAAAGTATCTGTACGGCAAACCGACATCTAGTTAAATTTGTATTCAGTTTCCGAAGTGGCGAGATTATTTTCTAAGTCATTTTCAGATGTACCCTGAATTCTGGTTGTGGAAAAAATCAATTCAAATGGAATTAGCATTTGAAAGCTTCAATCCCACGTGGAAAACAGGAACGCCCGTTTATCCGTTAAATGTAAGATTTCTATTTATTTCGCTATATGAAGAACACTACATTAGCAATTCCCACCGGACGCTAATATAATATTTATTTATATTATAGACGTAGAGGGTTTGGTGTGTTGGGCAGTATTAGATCTATCGACTCTGCCCAACTGGTAGTTAGTACGAATCTGATAAGCCGATTCTCGATATTCGCAGTCCTCTTGAACCTTCTGTAATTCTGCCTTTGCTTCCGTTAATCTCTTTCCCGATATCCTGCTAAATGTATTCCGTATTGAGGCCACAATGCAGCCTTGTCTTGAAATATAAATGAAATGGAATAACCCACAATAATCTATCTTTTTATCACGCAATAGCACCCTGTCATTAACTTGAAAGGTTAAAGAGTAAGCTCAACTGCTAAAAGCATTATCGTCTCGTCTTAGATTACCTACAATTGTTGGGTAAACTTACCATTCTGCAGAGAAATCCCCTTTATTGTAATAGCAGAAATGCCTTAACCTTACCCCTAAAGGAATTTGTATTTCTTACTACTAAGTTCACGTTTGCCCCGATGTTTAATGCAGGGTGAATGTTAACAATCGTGTACAATGTATTAATTTTAATTGCAAAATAGTGTGCTTGAAAAATCGTTAAAGCAGGCGAATCTACTAGTATGTTTACGACGACGTCAGCAACGAAATTACGACACATTTACAAAGTGTCACCTGTAGAATATACTGCTCATCTAAAATATAAAATTTCAAAATTATTCTGGAAGTTTTTATAAATTATATTCTGTAATAAAATTCTGTTTCTTGACGTTTTATTTTTTGCGGCATTTAAACAGATTTAGGGTATGTTACGTGTATGTGGTTCTTAGCAGAATGGTAATTAAAGATAAATTAAAAACTGTTGGTTTTATAAAAGAAAAGTAGGTTTTGCATTATAAAGGGAAAAAAAGAAACAAACTGTGGTATTGACAAAAGACTCAACTGCAAGAAAAGTCCAACCATTCGTGTTGCTTTAAATTTTCTACATTTCTCATATTACGTGAAAGCAAAGGCGGCTACTTGTATCGTTTATGAATATTTGCCACAAAGCATTATATTAAGCCATTTGCGTCACGCACTCTTAACACTATACGGAGAGAAATTTGCCTGCCGGGTCACGCGCCCTGGATTCAGATTACACCTAAACTTTGATTGAAACTAATTGCGAAACACAAACGCAATTAATCTGGTAAATGCTATATAAATATTATACGGTACTAGGCAAATGTTTATTAATCTTACATCCGTTCCGTAAGAGTTGTCTGTGCTCATAATGAGGACTAAGCTTAACAAGATTGATCTTTCTAAAAGAATTTTTTAGTAAAATTAAAGTAAAAACTATTTTCTATTAAAAAATTAAAGTATCTCTAACCTTTCGAGATATATCGACTTTATCAAAAATTTAAAAAGTTAAAGGCAAATTAAAATTTAAACCTTTACCTACGGGTTTGTTCTATTTCAAAAAATAGCAGGGCAATGGGCTATTGTTGAAATACAAAAAAAACATTAATTTAAAGATATAGGTCTCTAAAACAATAAAAAACAAGTTTTTCCTTTTCCCATTACATTTGAAAGAATTTTTCGTAACTGTGCTAATAACGAATAATAATAATAACCCATTTATACCCATTTATGCATAGTACACTTAAAAACATACTTGGCTTCATTGTTGCAACTGCAAATCGCAGCTGATTTAGATCATAAACAGAATTTGTGAAAAATAGTATTTACTTAAGCAAGAAGTCTACTCGAGGTAAAAACTGAATAAAAGAATTTTCTATTTATAATGTGCTAGTAATCAAAAAATTGATTTGACTGCCAGTTTTACATGAAATATACACTTGACACACCTTATATCAATTGTGTGATTCCTTTTTGACGTAAACATTTTACACCAATCAAGTATGTCTATCAAAACCATTTTCCAATCGGTTGTTGTGCAGGAATGCTCTTCAAAAGAATTATCTGCAATACTGATGCATTAGGGATTAGGTAGAAAATCCAATATCATCAGTTTTGCTTTATTTTATAGAAATGAATTACGGGATTTTCTTCATGAGTGCATTCTGGTGATCGATCACAGCGTATGTAACACCTTCATCTATTATGTAACCTCGGCTGACAGTTAGATATTCTAGATTTGAGTGTTATAATTGGTTATATAACATGGCTAAATAGAACTTGATGGGATAAACATGTTCTACATTCAATTCAATAATTGTTAGCTATTATGTTTAAAAGAAAATTTAATACAAACGTTTGTATGTTTCTACATATGAAATTATTAGTCGGCAAGTTTGAAGCTTTAGTTTGGCAGTTGTAAAATTAATCATTTTATTATAGGTGAAAATAAGTAATTGTTCAATACTTGTTTCAGCATTTTCGTTGTTTTTGTTTCAGAATAGTAATACTATAAAATTGTTTTGTTTTTTTAGTTCTAATTTGATGTTTAATACTTGTAAAATGTAAATTTTATATGACGATTTTAGAAAATCAGAGCGAGTAGTAAATATTTTCTCCAACTAATTACACACCGAATTTTTGAAACGCGCAAAATTAAAAAAAAAACAGTAAATAAACTCAGCAATTAAACAATAATGGCTATATGCTTGTAATGTTTGTGAAATGTGATTTTGGCTTAATTATCCTTCTTCATATTCTGGTTTGCTCTAGTCAAAGCAATCTAGCGTTCAAACAATGGCAGCATGCAATAATGGATATATTGTGATGATGTGATGCCTGAAAATGTCAAGATCTGATCTTACCGAATGTTGAAAAACTGTTATTTCTCTTTGAATCTATATTAGTTTCAAAACTGGCAGTAATTCAAATCCATTGCAACATTATTACTAAACAGTAAATATGCAATACCTACCTATGAAAATAGGCTGCTCTGGCCTGCAAGTTGCAGTACGTTTGATACTGGAAAAATTGTCAGTTCTTTGCACTTATAAATCTGGCTTTGTTTTTTTTTGCTGCAGCTAGACTGTTATAAATCTTGCGCACCTACAGTGATCTAAATTGTTAGAAACTGGTTCTTCAATATACAGTATGTGCAATTTATTAACCAAATTACTATCTGAGCTATTTGTTTATATATTTTTAAGTTACGTCCACCAAGCAAACTAACTACTTCCAATGAAGAATATTCTTTTTCTTTTTAAATGTCTTATTGCTATATCAAGCTAAATGTTTTTCTATTAAACTAAATGAACTCTAATGTATTACATATACTACAAACAAACTAAACTATTCTTACAAATACATTGAATTCTTGTAGCTATATTAACATAAATATAATTAAAATTGTAATTTCACATGATAGATAAAATTTGTAATAAGTACTTAATAAGGATAATATTATTTAATCAACAATACTATTTACATATCCCAGACTATTACAATAGTTTACAATTTAGTAAGTTGGAAATTGCAGTCTGTAAATAGCACAGCCTACAAGATTACTTTGTTAATTCTATTGTTTGGTAAAGCCTTCATAGCCTGAGGTAGTTCTGAATACTATACAAAACTATAATAATAGTTTAAGGCATTTCCAAACCTATGGAAGATAATAATCATGTAGTATATAACGGTCATGTATGCTAATTACTTCAAACATTTTCGAGATGCTCTTTTACAAACTTTAGAGGAAGCCAATATAATGACCTGACTAGTAACCCTTGTTAATAACTTTAATTGGATAAACTTTGTTCCTAACATCAGCTTTGCGATCCTTATGATAGTAAATCTGATTAGTTTCATTTGAAGTGAAAAAATATAGAAGAAGTATAAAGAGAATGACCTCAGTTACAGTCTAATAAACTATTAGGTCAAACTGACATAAACAGAGAGTTATTTTTAATCAGAATTATAGTATTTGATAACAAGGGTTTTTAAGATATAAATGTTTCTTGAAGCTTTCTCCTTTTATTTATTACTTAATGAACAGCTTTTTTATGTTTTTTTTAAGTTTGAAGTTACCTCGCCTTCATTTGTTAAAAATGTATTAGCAAGAAACATACAAGTTGTTGTTCAACTGAACATTTAGAATTATCAAGTCTTTGTTTAATAATATAATGTGGTATCATCAACGAACAAAACAATATCTGGTTTTCAATTAGTTGTACTACATATGTCATTAAGTCACGGAAAATAACTGTAGCGGAAGTTCACATTTAAAACCTTCTGCTATATTATTAAAAAGGATGAAGCAGCCATGAATAGACTTCTAGAAAAAACCAAATTGATAGAGGATCGATGCCAACTCGATAAAAACATCTCCAGTTCCATTCACAAGAAAAGGAAAACCGTTTGGACTGAGAGACTTGATCTTTCTGGTACACTTCTTGAGATTGGAAGAAAAGGTCAAGTCTCTGGGAGTAATTTTAGATAGTACATTGATTATCAAATCTCATCTAGAAAGAATAACAAAGCCACAAGAGCTTTTTGGGCTTGCATTAGAATGTTTAGCTGAAACCGGAGACTCTCTCTCAGGATGATTAATTAAATGCTATACGGTGATGATTATATTCATTATTGTGTAGGTGTCAACGAACGATCGAAAAGTTTATGCTAATAAATCAATAAAGTACATAACCTTGATATGTTCTTGATCAAAGATAACGCTAGCGATTTCCCCTACTAAAAGGAGCATTTATAAAATAATAGGGATCGTTTTAGGATTGCTTTTTTACTGATTTTTATGTTTATTGTTCGGATCGATTTAGAATGTAATATGTATGACCCTTTTTTTTTATACAGTGTATAACTGACCTGATATTGTTTTGCTTAATTAGACATGGACCGCAAAATCCCTATTGTCGTAGTAGCTTATTAATTGTATAGTTGGTGGTATTTAAAGTTAATATACAAATTCAGAAAGGTGCGATGTTCAAAATCTAAGAAAACCTTTGGATTTCTTCATAATCTTAGAAAAATAAGTTGCCTAAAATTTCTAAATACGATATTGCCATTCTTCGTTCGGCTTTTCATACGAAATTTATGTGTTTAAACATAAAGAGAATAAATATCTATAGCATTTTGAAACTTCAACATCATCTTTTTGGCAAATATTAAAACGCAACTTTAATAAATCATTTTAATAGCGAGTTTCGTTAAAATTTTAGCAGACGTACGCCTAACAAAATATCGTCGGTTTTGGTTTTAAAAGGTGTTATAATTTTAACTGGGGTTAAAATTTAACACGTAGCTTGTAGAATTACCTCTATAGACATTTAAAGGTAAAGGAAAATAATAAAGGGCGGAAATTTCCTAATTTGTTTCACAGCTACGTATATCAACCTTTAAAATTATGTATTTTAACATATTTTTTTTTATAAATAAGCAAATTAAAAACGATAAATTGAAGAAATAAAAGTTGCTCGATAGTTTTATCATTTAAAAGTAATTGAAACTCCCGTTTCAAAGAGTATAAAGGAAATTTGAATTTTGATACAATAGAGAATATACAGAGGTTATTTTCTGAAACACAATTATTCTTTTACAACTGCTATGGGCAAATTATATTGTTGATTATGTATGAGTATACTGGAAAACACAATCGAGTACTACAGCTTTCCGATACAGAGATGGGTTGAAATAACTGTCACTAATACAATCGAATTGTTCTGTTATGTGATGGCGGAAAATAAAATTCCCCACAAATGGAATTGCCCACTCCTTAGAGAATTCAGCATTTTATGTGTTCCTGTATTTATTTTACTCATGTTTATCTTTATTTCTACTTTATTCTATACCGAAAAATATTTTGTGCTTGATACTAGCACAATTTCTATTGAACACTTTCATAATAGTTATCATAAAATCGTCGCATATTCCGTAAAAACGTATTCGTTATACCCTTGTGACATTTTAGTAACCATAAATTTTAACGAAGCTAAGTTTTCTGGGTTTGAAGTATTTTATAGGGATTTTACAGGAATACAGTAAATCCGCTTAAAGTAGACAATGATACTACAGATAAAATAAATCCAAAATAATATGATTATAAACGAATTCCACCCCCCCGAGGGACCTTAAATATAGAATTTCAATTTTGTTCTGCTTTGCCGGGATATATTTTATGCCGTCATATACCTATAACTTCAGCTTCTGTCATATATCATTACTTTTTTTTATTTCACAGTTGAAACGCTATAATTCCCTGTTGTAAGTAAATATTTGACGGAGGTGGATTATACGTGCAAGATAATAATAATACGTAATAATATTCCTTTTTCTAAAAGTTGCAGAGAAATATAAACACTTTTGCAATTTTAAAGTAACAAATATAAATGCTATGTATTTTATAAAGTGAATAATGAATAAAAAAAATATCAAAATACACATTTACGCTGGGGTTGTTAAAAATCAGACTATTATTAATTACCATTATTTTAAGGCTACCAACCGAAACTTCAACCGCACATTCCCATCATAATTGATTCTGTAACGAAATAAGAAACATTTTCTAAACTGGATTTTTAAGAACAAATGCTATGCTAACGCAAAACAAATAGAGCAAAAGGTAGTATGAAAAAATGAGGCCGGATGTTTGGGGAGAAGGTCATATTATGAAAGGATCTGCAAAAAAAAGAGAGAAATGATCTTACGGAAGTCAGCCACAAAACTAATACGGTTTTATTGAATTCCTATGATCGACTTCGCGCAATGTAGTTATAAGAACGTATTTACATGAAAACCGTGAAAAGTTGAATATGAAAATTACAAAGAGGTGCTTATTGATCTTTCACTGATATTGCTTCTTTTCTTTCTTTTATAAAGAAAATATAAAGTGGGTAAAATTCTATTCTATATATATAAAACCAAATCGACGGTTTTTCTCAGAAATGGAATACCTTTCAGATCGAATGTAGAAAGTAATTTATATATCTTATGTAACTCTGTCTTATCTGTTGACCACTGAAATGTACCAGATTTATGTTGCAATATTATAACAACGATAAGCTGCTTGATGTGAAACTTATCTTTAGAATATTCTAAAATACATTTGACAAAGAAATTACGTATTTGTTTTGTTTATGGTAGTTAAGATCTCTTTTATAAATCTACCCAAGAATGATTAATTTGTTTTGTCATCACAAGTTTCAAGAAATGTGTCTATAGTGTACATTTCAGAGTTGACAAGTACAACACAAGAAGGTGAATTTATGCTGGGAAGAAGTAAATTGTTTTTTATAAATTATATTAAGTAGTAAAGGCTTGAAAGCAGATTTCAACTTCAAGAAATGTTTTTCTAGGTTTAATCACGTATCTAAGTAAATTTATTCCAGATTTAACAATGCAAGCAGAACTAGCAAAAGCAATAACAAACCAAACAAAAAACTTCAAATAGAGAATAATTGAAGAAGCAGCTGTTAGGAAATAACAAGCACTGCTAGCTAGCTACACTACCGTAAAATCTTATAACATTAAAAACCTGAGAAAATATAAATCTGCGGCAATGCTTCATTGCATGCAATAGGGTACCTACCTAATATGTTTTTCTATAAGATGACTTGTCGGTAGCGTATCTGTCAAAGAAACTTACTGCAACGCAATAGAAATACTGCCAATTAGAAAAGGAAGCTTTAGAATTATTCTATTCGCTTGTAAAAGGTTTGATCAATACTTATGTGGAAAGAAACAAATCTCAAACCCCTTCTGACGATTTCTCAGAATTCAATCAAAAGTGCATCTGAAAGACTACAATTCACAATGCTCCGACTGCAGCGATATAATATTATTACGTTTACTGGCGAATGAAGATCAAACGTTAGAAGATTTTGATGATTACCAAACGGAAAACAAAATCTTTTTAGGTTGACAAAATTATTTCTCTTAAGAAAAAGCGTATAAGTGACATCGCTATTGAGAATATTTGAAACGTCACAGACACAGATCAATACATGCAAGATTTATACGAAGAATCAATGATAGATGACATGAATTGATAAAGAATGTTGAAAATCAAGTAAAGCTATATTGAAAATATAGAGACAAGTTAACTATGCAAGACGGTGTGATATTTAAAGGCTAAAGAATACTAATCTTTAATAAAATATTCAATATGATTTTAGAAGATTGTATCACGGTTATCAAGGAATCGAAAACACGGAAATCTTGCAATACATGCCGTATTTTAGCCTTGAATTACTTTCCAAATAAAACACCCAGTGAGTGATAGTAATATTCGTATGAAATGCTCTAGAAACCAGGAAAATTCTACAATGTCCTGAAATGAAATATCAAACACGGAGTGATTCATTACTAATGATCAACATTAAATTCAAAATGTATATCGAGGCGTCACATTGTTTTTTAACCTTAATTAGGAAGTGTAGACATTGATTCGTTTCATAAAACAGTTTTACCGGGCTGATGATTGAATATTGATTGTTTGCTTCTTTAAAACTCTATGCCATAAAAAGATACCGTCACAAATAAAAGGCTTTTTAAGAAGACACTTTTCCCTTTGTGGAGATTTGAGATCTGGATGGAGTGTCTCTTCTGAATGTGCAACTCCAATCGTTTGAGAACTCATATATCGATCGAGCAGTTAATAGGAATCAAGAAAACCCACTCAAAACTCTAAGAATATCGCCGTATTCTTTGTTTCATAAATCCAAAAGCAAAATCAGATATCCTCCTACAAACTTTCTTGGTGGTTTTCAAAGCCAACACATAATGTACCAACCCGAGGTTGTTTATACTGTCACCTAAGATCATCATCAATATTGAGGCTTTCAAAGACTTGCTGGATGTTAATTTTGTTATTTGCTAGTATTGTATTTTATACATATATCCAGGCACTACAAATAACGGAAAGAAATCGTGGTGTCGAAAATACCCTGTACAATTAATCTTTAGGAATACTTCTAAACGCCAGAAACGATAGTTTATCTTCACGAAACTAGAAACTTTGGATAGTTATAGCAGGGTGATTATGAAAGTTTCATTGAAAATGAGAAAGCTAATTTCATCTTCGACAAAATCAAAAATACAAAAAATTGGTAACTGAATTTGGTAGCAACTGTTGTTCTAATCATTTTTTTGTATGTACTAAGCATTTTTTTCATGTTTTTTTCAAATAATCTTATTGAGACATCTACTTGATTCACCTTATATGTAACATCCATCTGCATCTACATACTCAACAGTAAATATGCAAACTATTTTTGCTGACTGTAAAAAATTTAATCAGTTCAGAAAATCAGATTTTTTTATTAAACCGACACTTCAATTCAAATGTTGAACAGAAATTTTGAAAAGAATAACCAGAGTGAAGCCTTTTAGAAATGAGACCCATTAAGGGCGCGAGGACAAAAAAATTAGCAAAAAATTTATAGGTCTGTAAATTGTCTATGGGCACCTAAAATACGTGGAATCTTTTTTTATTGTTTGTTATACTTGTCCTGCGTTTAACTGTGGTATCTGCTGTTGTTAGACTGTTACAATCGGTGCAAGGAGAATCTAAATGAAAACAACAGCCTGTAGCTGGTCGCCGGATTTTATAGTAAACTTCAAAATGCGGAAGAATTTGTTACTATGAATGATTTCTGTGAAGTAGATGCTTCAAAAAATGTAACTTACGACGTTTGAGATAGTACAGGAAAAAATCTGAAGATAAGCAAAACGGAGTAATTTTGAAATCCATCGAGGAGGATATCACAGAAGACCATTAAGCAGTTGACAACGGGATTTATGGAGTTTTTGGCTAAATTGGGCAGAAGAGTGTTTATTTCCTCTTTGGTTAACGTTGAGAAAAAGTATGTAACACTACATAGTTAATTTTGGTATTACATTGAAAACTAACCCCAAATTTACTCAAAACGGTAGTTAAAAAAAGAAATTGATCAAATTGTTTTGGCCAAATCCAGTTCATTACGTAAACCGGATATACCACAATTTATTAAAAATAAATCGAAAATGTTCCAAAACATACACATATTTTAACCTATTGAGCTACTTTAAAGAAACTACTGTGGACAAAAGCGTCAGCCAATACAGAGTAGAAAGTAAGAAGTCAGAAATCTCGGTAAGCCCTAAAACAGGCTTTCGTCAGACTAATGCACCTTACAAAGCAGAAAAGAAATTTATTTCTTTAATCGTAAAGTAGTGATTCTGCAACATACAAATTCCTTAACTTACTAATGAATTTCCGTTCATCTTACCTGAAAAATGAAAATTTTACTTAGTTTTAAATTCGGTGCCAGTTTCTTGTTCCCACACCCTTATATAGTTTGAGCACAAGTCTGGGAATTGGTGTTATGTATTGTTTTGGGGTCGCATTGTGCATAACATTAAAACAATTCTTAGAGTTTATAAGGAAAATAAAAGAAATTGAATACCGACTTTCAAAAAA